>NW_021026927.1:688246-716784 GCF_004153795.1 Camellia sinensis | reverse complement strand
TCTTCCTCTCAACATAAGTCTAGATAACATATATTTAACCAAATCTGTGACTGCAATTACCAAGAAAGTTATAGGCAAAAGATAGTATTTTAATTTCATTGCAGCAAAATACAATGCAAGGCACAGTTTTTCTACAGCTGAATATTTACATTCACAAGAATTTAGAAACCTACTAAGGTAATAAACTGCTTGCACTTTGCCTTCTTCATTGTCCTGGTCTAAGAAAACTCCCAGTGAATCTTCTGCCGCAGCTATTGTAGACACCCCATTTTTTACCGACCTTAAGACTCAGACGTCATCGATTGAGCGCTCGGTGATAGTGTGTGTTGTGCTCGTTTCGAGTTTCCAGAGTTTTCGGCCGAGTGCCTTACCCCAGGGCCTCTGAACTCTTTATGCTTTGGCTCGGTTTGTGAACCAAGCCTTGTTTCCCTTCCCTGGAAGGAGAAGGAGGTCTGTAGACCACCCTTTTGTGGTCGTAGACCATTTTTCTCACTTGGAGACTAGTTTCCGGTTTTCGGAGCCTTCGGCTGCGCACCTTGTCTCGGGACCGCATAACGTTCTCCGTTTGGCTTGGTTTTTGAACCATGCCTTGTTGACCTTGCCTAGAGGGACACCGTGGTTTGGGAAACCACTTTTTGTGGTCGTAGACCACTGTTCCCTCGTTGATCGCTTTCGGTGCCCGTAGACTAGCTTTCGAGGCTCCCGGCTGCGCGCCTTGCCTCCCGGACTTTTGTCTTGCATCCTTTTTGGTTTGTTTTTGGCACAAACCTTTTCTTCCTTGCTTGGAGGGTGGAATAAGGGTGGGAGACCAGTTCTTCCCCTTGGAGACCACTTTTCTTCCTCGCTAGCCAGTTTTCTGGTCGGCTAACTGGTTTTCTTGGTCTTTGGACCACCAATAGTGGTCGGCCACCACACCACCACCTTGATTTCAGTGTGCAGACCACTCCTCCCCCATGGCCGACCACTTTCTTCCCTGGCCAACCACTTCCACTGGTCAGCCGACCAGTGTAAGTAGCTGGCCGACCACTTTAAGTGGTCGGCAGCTTTCCATCACCTTTCTGGAGATCTTTTGGTGCCAGCTGTAATAGCTGGAGGGCATAGAAACCATCCTCCATATGCATGGAGGGCTGGCTTTAGGCCTTAAGCTTGTTCAACAAGCTTAACCTTTGGTTCTCTATAAAAGAGAACCTCCCCCCTCATGCCTTAGGTTTAGAAAAAGTGCTTGAGCTATACATATACACCTTTGTCTCTATATTACTCTTCTTCTTCATTTTTATGCTCAAAAGTGTAGTTTCTTCATACTATTGCACACAAACACACACTCAAACACCATACTCTTGGAGCTGAGGCATCTTGAGGTTGTTTTTGGTGTTTTTGGACTGGTTTTGATAAAAAAAAGCTGTTGCAGTTGTTGCTCTAAAGTTGTTCTACAAGGGTGAGCTTCTAGCCTCTTAAACCTTTATTTTTTATTAAGCTTTTGGCCCTATTTGCATGCTTATTTTGGCTTGACTTTCTACTACAAAAAGTTCTGATTTTGTATGCTTGTAATGTTCGTTTGAGGTCTCTTTTGTGTTTGGGGTGATCTACGCCCTCTTGTGCCTTGTTTGGCTTTGTTTTACACCATCACTTTAGGCCCTTGAGATCATATTCTCTGGGCCTTTTAACCACTAAAATCCAGTGGATTTTTAGTGGTAAAACTTGTGTTTTGAGGTCTTAAATATGAGAGGGTCATCCCCTCTCCTTGTATCTTGGATGCTTGCTTCATTTGCCTCATGTTTGAGCATGTTTGTTAAGCTTATGTTGACTCCATCTTAGCATGTATTTGGGATTATTTTGACATGGCATACCACTGTTTTGCTTTGGTTTTGTCACCTCATGCATGCTTTATACACTTGTAGTGTAAATTTTGCAAACTAGTTTTGTGTGCCTCATGAAGTAGCATGTCTTTCTAACATGTTTTGAGTCCATCTCAGTAGGTTTTTGGTATTGTTTTAACATACCTTAGATCTGTTTTGACTTGGTTTGATGGCCCCATGCATGCTTCATGCACTTGTAGTGCAATTCCATTTACTAGCCTAATGTGTATCATGTTTTAGACCATCATTCTAACATGATTTTGGCTTAACTCTAAGAAGCTTTTGTTCATGTTTTAGCATTCTTAAGCTCTGATTTGTGTTGTTTTGGTCATGCATGCCATGCTTTGTATAGCTATAGTGCATTCTAGTTCACTAGCTTTGTGTATTGAGTCCATTAGCATGCATTACTTGGATTATTTTCATGATTTGGCATCATTTGAAATGTGATTTCAGTACATGTAGTGTGGTCAGACACTTGCATTTGTTACTCTTTCAATGCTCTTTCCATGCTTTGGAAGGTTCATGCTTTATGCCCTAAACATGAGTCATAGTGTATGCCTTCATGCCTAAGCTTGCAAGCTATCATTTCAGTATGTTTTTGGAGTTATTTTGCCATGATATAATTATGATTTTTGTTGGCGAAGACATCTCATGCTTGGTCTTAGTAGGTGTAGTGTAATCCTCTCTTTTAGCCTTGCATATTTCATGCTTTATGCTCACCATGCTAGCTTATTTTGGCTTCCTTTCATACATGTTTTAGCATCATTTTGACATGCTCTAGGACTATTTTGGGTTCTAGTTGCCATATGCTTCATGTATTGCATAGTTGTAGTGCACTTGGCCTTGCTAGCTTTGAGTTTTGAGCACCATAGCATGCTTCATTTGTGACATGTGCATGATTTGGCATCATTTAACATGACATTTCAGAGCATATAGCATTGCCATGTTCCCATTTATTTCACCCTTTGAGTGCCTCTAAGGGTTGTGCATTGTTGCCTTGTTTGTGGCCTAGTGTGCATGCATGCATGCATGTTTAGGCCTTTGAGCTCCCATCTCAGCATGTTTTGGTCTTTGTTTTGACCTACATGAGCTCTGTTTGTGGCTGGTTCATGCATTTGTGCCATGTATTGCATGCCCCCTTTGTAGTCCTCTTTGCTAGCCTTATGCCTTAAGGACTCTAGTATGCTATACTTGTATTGTTTGAATGATTTGGCATCATTTCATACTTTATTTCAGTGCACATAGTGTTGTTGCACTTCCACATTTGTCACTCCTTGAGCACTCTTGAGAGTTGTGCTCTTATGCCTAGTCAATGGGCCATTGCATGTGCATGTTTTGTCTTAATCTTCATGCCTTAGTTTTATCATTATGGCCACTGATTTGGGCATGACTGAGGTCTGTCCATTTAAGTTTAAGTCCATTGAGCATGTTTGTTGCATGTTGTAGCATGTTTGGTGCATTACACATTATTGTCCTTGTTGCATTGCATTGTTCATGCATGCTTTACATTGTGTTAAGAACCCTCATGATTGCCTTGCATTGAGTATGCCATCTAGTTCTTAGTATTTAGCATTGTATATGCCATGTTATGCCTTGCATTGTGTATGCTAGGTTGCTAGTTGCATCGAGTATGCCATGTAGCTGCATGTTCGCATGCTAAGGTTCCATTACATAGCATTGTGCATGTCATGTTTCTTGCTTGCATTGTGTTTGCCAAACACGAGGAACGAGGGATGTTTCATACTTGAAGTGATGAAACGTGCCTCAATTCTCGGTCGCCGACGCTCTTGATCATGCATGATAGAGTTCAAGGCATTTATGTGTTATGTGTGCATTCATTTCACATTGATTCGTGCAATCTTGGCTTCTCGGCCATCATGCATCGAGATACATGATTAGTGGCCCGAGGGTCGAGAACCGCACGCCCTTGAGATCATGAAATGATAGGGAGGGTGGTTGTGCACATATATCTTACAAATACATTGCCATGCCCCTTCTTGTTCTCTGTTGCAGCAAACTGGAGAGGTGCAGCTAAAAGTGGTCGGCAAGTGGCTGGCCGACCACTTTTTCTGGTCTGCAGCAAAGATAGGTGGTCACCAGGTGGTCTCCCCTACCAATAACAGGTCGGCCATGCTCCTAAGGGTCCCCAAGGTGAGTTAGAAGCTATCTAAAGCTTGGTGCAAGGTTCTGAGAACAATTGAAAACAGAGGCAAGTTGGGGCATCGCGGTGGATTTCCGAACGAGGCGACCGAGCATGCATGCGCTTCTCGCTCCAAGGCCCTTCTATTTGCTTTACTTAACTGATTAGCTAGTTATGCTTTGGTTGTGTACTTAATTAGTTAATGCGCTTAACTATTCAATTCATGTTGTAATAACTAGTTAGTTAACTTGTTAGTTAATTAGCCTCGTTTTGTGCTTAATTATTTAGCTTGTTAGTTAATTAATTTTGTCATGTAATATTTAGGTTAATTAGCTTAGATTAGCTAGTTAGCTTCTTATTCGGACACTCCTGCGAGAGGGCACAACTGTTGTAATAAGCGTGCGTGTGTGTGATGCATGTCTTCCAACCTCTATTTCTTTCTCCCTTATACTTAACCGCTTACGATGGTTAGTTTTTGGGCATGTTTCAATTAGCATACTTATGCTTCGCATGCATGCACCCATTCATCTGTTTTGCATGCACCGGGCTCGGCGCATCATACTAATTGCATTGTATTTCAATACATTTACTTGAATACGTGTTCAACAGCATGTTATCAAGTTGCATTCACATGACATGATTAGAATAGTCGAGCCTATTTTAGTTGCATTTTTGCATGTATTGCATTAGCCATCTTAACATGAACTATGATCATGCATGATTTCTAACTAGTTCTCTGTTTTGGCTCGGAGTACACTGTGAGTGTTTACGCTTTAGCATACTGCATGAGATGTGTATGTTGCCATGTTAGCATACTTGCCATGAGGCTAACTGCTTAAGTGATTAACTGCCTGAATGCCTGTGGGTGAATGTTGGATTGTTTGAATTGGAACAATTCATCAAAATCATGTTTTCCAAGCCCACTTGAGGGTGGCAAAATCCACAACTTAGCCTACTTGCGAGTAGCAAACTTTCAAACCATTTTCAAACAAACGAACATGAAATGTTTTGTTCCAACTTAGGCGATCTAGTCTATACTTGTATGCTGTGTGCATCACATAGTAATTCTAGGTTAATAACCAGAATAAGAACACATGTGTTTTCAAAAACAACATATCATGCTTAGTAAAAGCCGATCTTTTGATCGGGCGAGCGGGGGTGCTCATCGCATGACCTTCCCCTCTCGTACCCAAGTTCCCGAGCCGAGGCAACTTTGGTGATGATGGACACGTGGCCTTAGGCACGAGTCAGGGTTTCCTAAATTTTCTAAAATAAAACATTTAGGTGGCGACTCTATATCTGGCAAAGCGGTCCATGTTTGGCACTTCTTTATAAAAATCAGTTTTCCAAAATGATTTGCCAGATTTAGACTCTTTGGTGATTTATCAGTCTTGCATTGCACTTTGTGAGATTAGATTCAGAACCGTGACACGAGTCCGAACTGTAATAGCTAATGAACAAACGATTCGCGCCATCGGGCGCAAAGCGGGAGTTCCGGGGCGGTCTACAGTTTCTGGCGACTCTGTTGGGGATTTAGAGAACTTGACTCGAACTCATGATATGTTGTTTTGATTACACTTATGTGTTTCTTTGCATTGCATTTGCATTGGTGCGCCTAGGACACCATGTTTGCCGTATGCTATTCCTGAACGGTTTGTCGGAGGCTTGCTTTGAGAAGCGTTCCATAAGGCTGACCGGTTACGGATTCTGCCACGACGGGAACACAAACCTCGTTTGTTACCGGGGCACCCTTTTTGACCATTCGACCTAGTGCATATCGAAATC
Organism: Camellia sinensis; assembly: GCF_004153795.1. Lineage (NCBI taxonomy): Eukaryota > Viridiplantae > Streptophyta > Magnoliopsida > Ericales > Theaceae > Camellia > Camellia sinensis. Next base: position 711,003 of record NW_021026927.1, on the reverse strand, counting down.
CATAGTGACTATTCCAAACTATGACAGGTTGCTTACCCGATTATAGGTTGTTTGAAACTGTTGCATGCATAGTGAAACCCTAGCTCCTGACAAGATAGGACTGGGAAACCCTACCCCACCATAGGGGTGTTTTGGCTTTTACTTGCTTGGTGTATGCTGTCAGAGTGCGTCTCTACAGGCCATATGTATCAGTTGCAAGTCTGAGTATCGACCTGAGGGTATCAGTTTATAGGCAGAATTTTGGGCAGAATTCAGTAGAGAGCACAGTCATTCAGTTGTGCTCAAATCTGTTCTGTTGAAATTGGGCTGAGATGGTGCATGTTTTCTCTTTTTCTAGGATAGTCTTGGAACCATAGCTTCAAAAGGCTCCGACATCCCCTCCGAGTACATTGGACTTGTGTTGATAGACTTTGTCAGGTCAGAGATTCAGTTCAAGGGCAATCAGTGTTCCTTCGCCAGAGGCAGGGTAAAAAGGCCAATCAGGCACAGATCACCTGTTTAACAGTCTCCAGTTCAGCGGTCATTATCCACCTCGCCTGCGTGCAGTTGGGCTGAGATATCTACTTCCACCTTAGAAAGGGGATACACACTTGTTCAGTTAGATCAACAGTTTTTAATTAATATGGAGGACATGATGCGTCAACTCCAAGAGACCATGTAGGCCATGCAGCGGGATGCTGCACGCCAGACCGAGGTCGTGGCCCAGCAGGCCGAAATCATCGCCAGGCTTTAACAGCAGCAGTTACAAACACAACAGGGAACAGCTTCTGCGTCCTACCCGCCTCTAGTTGAAACTCCTACACCAAGGGCTCCTGCACCTACCGCTAATGCCCAGGAGAATACAGATGTCCCAGTGGACCCACTCTACCTCAGACTTCCAAAGCACAGGCCTAGCCAATTGAGGCCGCTTTTGAGTTCGAAGTGGATCCAACTGCGTTAAAAGTGAGCAAGCTTGAAAAGCTATTCAAAAAGGCTCAAGGCGTGAAATCCATCCCGGACATAGAGGATGGATACACTGATTCGGCCGTGATTCTGTCAGACCGGTTCAAGATGCCACATATCGACCGCTTCGATGGCTCTGGAGACCCAATGGTGCACCTCCACCTATTTTCTAATATCTTGAGGCCAATGGGCTTAACCACAGTCCAGAAACTGTCACTATTCGGCCGAACCATGTCTGGGATAGCCGCAATCTGGTATGCGAAGTTGGAGAACTCTGTGAAAAAGAACTGGGAACAGATGGCTGAGGCCTTCATTGCTCAATACTCCTACAGCACACAGATCGAGGTCACAACTTGTGATCTTGAAGTCATCCGCCAAGAGCCAAAGGAGGGTTTTTCAGAGTTTGTGACAAGATGGAGAGCAAAGGCCTCGATGGTGACTATAAGGCCTTCCGACAAAGATCAGATAAGGATGGTCGTGCGGAACCTGCAGCCTAAGCTCATGCAAAAGATGATCGTCTTACCCCTCCCTACTTTTGCGGACCTACACGAGATTGGGGTACAAATTGAAGACGCAATGAAACAAGGTCTGATAGACCACAAAAAGGAGTCACCTAAGAGGGGTTATACATACAGTTCGAATGCGACCACCAGTGGTGATGTAGCTACAAGATCTTCAGACGTGGGCATGGTCACCACCACCACACCAAAAACAACCACCCCATTCACCGGTGCATCTGGAACCAGCTCACAAATAGCCAAATATCCACCCCGAGGCAAGAGGGTTTTCAACCCACTTTATATGCCTTTGTCAAAAGCTCTAGGGGTCCTACTCAAGAAAGGACATCTGAAGCCGTTGGAACAACGGCCTTTACCCGATCCTTTCCCTCCAAAGCATGACTCGGCTAAGTACTGTGCCTACCATCAACAAACCGGTCATGACACTGACAGTTGCTTTCGTCTGCGCCATGATGTACAAGATCTGTTTGACAATAGGGTTATCGCCGCACCAGTCTTGCAAAGTCTATCGGCACTTGATCAGTGAACTTGTGGGGGATAATGTGACCATGTGATCGGGGGATGAACCACCTGTGGATGGCACTCGATTTACTCTAGATGTGATGGATCGCACGTACTATTTTGAGCATTTGTAAATGCTGTTCACTTTATTTTCTGACTTGGGTATTGGGTCAGTCTTGTTGTTTTGTATTGAGTCAGTCCTTTTGTACTGAGTCAGCTAAGTCTGTCTAGTTGTATTGAGTCAGTCCTATTTTGTTAGAGTCAGGTGATTCCGAGGGTGTTACCTCGGACATCACTATCTTGTTTTGTGTTTGTCTTTTTGCTTTCTTTTGAGTCTGTTTCTGCCATGGGGCCAGTTGCACCAAAAGATTTGAATGAAACAACAGTTATTTTCACACTCTTGTGCTTGCTTCTGCCTTGTGCCAGTTGTGCCAGAAGTTCTGAATAAGATGGCAATATTTGACTAAAAATTGTGTCTTTTCTGTGCCTTGAAATGATTACATTGACCTAAGTTTTTCAAAACTTTTTCGAACACTGGTAAAAACAAAGAGGAAGGAATTCCTCGGGATTTGTAAAAAATTGATCAATTGATGAGAAAGAGAGGCATGCTAAGCCCTTAATGAATGAGATCGTGCTTGTTAACATGAGTACTGAGAAGGATCCTGGCTTGATCCAGATTGGTTCTACATTGTCATCAGCGCGAGCGACTAGTCGCTTTCTTAAAAGATTTCAAAAAAAATGTTTTGCGTGATCCTGCGAAGACCTGTGTGGAATCGCTCTTGAGATTGTGTAGCCTAGGATCACTCTCAGCCTCGAGACTCGACCCCTTCCTTTCAGACCTTGAACCTTAATTCAGAATGTTCAAAGGTCAACCATAATGTGAGGCTTGTATGGCCGAATTTAAAGCAGCCCATGAACTAGGGGCAAGAAGGTCAGATATGATCAAAAGAAGCTTGCAAAGCTAGATCAGAAGCAACCCTTGAACTAGGGGCAAAAAATGTCAAATGTGCTCGAAGAGTCAAGAATTAGGACATTTCTCAAGCTAACAAGGATCAGCAAGAATGCCAAATCTCAGAAGGGAGGAAAGAAGAAAGTATTGCTGAAGGACAACCGAGTTCCTATCCACAACACTGGAGGCAATTCAGACCCAGTTGGATGGACTCCTACATCATTAGCGAACAACAGCCACTCTCCTGGATTCAGGTGGATTAGAGATTTCAAAACCATTCAACATGGACAAAGTTACAACTTTTACCCTTGAGAGGCTCGCTGGGCTAAAAACCCGGAAGGGCAACCCAGGCAAAAGTTAGAGCAAGAAAGAGAACAAAAACGAAAAAAATACAAAGAATGAAAAAAGAAAAAAATGAAGAAAATGAAAGATGAAAAGAAAATAAAGTGAAAAAGAAGAAAAGAAAACAAAAGAAGATGAAAAGAAAGAAGAAAAAAGAAAAGAAAAGAAAAGAAAAACAGAGCTCGCAAGGTTGAAAACCCGGAAGGGCGGCCTTGGCAAAAGTTAGAGCGTAAAAGGAGAGGTTAATACCCGAGTGTACCTTAACCCGGAACTACGTCAAGCTTGATTCCCATGTTTGGGATACGTAGGCAACTTCTTTATGAAGTCCAGCTATAAACACTTCCAAATCGACTGTGTCCATCTAATGGTTCTCATCATCTTTGTCTTTTCTGTATCCGAAAGTGCGGTTGTGATCGTCACTATGAGAACTGGTTACAGTGTGCTGCGGTGCTATTTGAACAAGGGACAACTTTCCGTTGCCGTACAGTGCGATGTGGTGCCATTCAGACAAGGGGCAACTTTCCGTTGCCATGCAGTGCCATTCAAACAAGGGGAAATTTCCATTGTTTCCGATCTGAGGTTGTGCATCTCAAGAGTAAATTTTGTGTTGGTCGAGCAGTGGCCATTTGCAAAAATAGTTTTTGAGAATTTTTAAAAAGGTTGACTAATTTTCTCAGAAATTATCCCATTTTTTTTAAAACTAGACCATTTCTTGGACCCAAAAAAGGAAAATTTTCAGTGCTCATAGCCTGACCTGCATGATTTTGAATTAGAAAATCGAACAAGTATGTTAATCTAACTCTCATATTGATCAAAATTGTTTTTGTAGAAAACCAAAACAAAAAAAATGGTCAAAATGATGAACTAGGGGCACAGTTGAGTCAGGCTTCCTGTCTTTTCCCCGTTGTCAACGCATTTTCCAGAAAGGGCACCACACTTGCCAGAAAGGGCACCATATTTGCCAAGAAGGGCACAACTGAAGCTAACAACAATGGGCTGAAAGCTTTCTCATCCTCCAAGCAGCGAGGTATCAAGCTAAGTGCGAAGCACGAACTGGAATGGATCAAGATATTTCACTCCCTCATCTGGACAGGTCTGATCACATCCGAGTTGGCCAAGGGCGTCATCAACCGACGTCAGCTGTAGTTTTGCTACACACCCAGTTGTAGCGCAACCCCTCTGTGAGAAAGTTCACTATTGTGAGCAGAAAAAAAAGAATCTAGCAGAATGCTAGGGGCAAGAGCCCGTAACTTCCTGTTTATCCATCAACCACACAGGGGAGGGATAAAAAAGAAGAGAGATTGAAGAATAGAGAGATATGCACTGAGAGAAAAAGTGAGAAAAGGGTTTTTCAGAAAAACAGAGCCTAAGGGCCGAGTGATGTGAGAATCACAAATAAGGAAGGGTGGGAAACAATACCCGGAGAAACACACTCTCTGTGCACGTTTGAGTCTTGTGTTTTGTTGTGTTTTGTCTGCCTCGATTCTTGTTTTGAGTCGTTTCAGGTGTCTATAGATGTGTTTAGGTTGTTTGACCTTGTCTTTCTCTTTGTTGAGTCGTTTTGGCTATGGTCAGTCGTAGGCTCAATACCCAATTGAGAACTCTTCTCTCAATTTCAATTTCAAAAATGAATCATTTTGTGCTCAGAGTGCCGTGCGGTTCTCTACATTTGTGCAAAACAGGATTTGTTTTTTTCATAAACTGCAAGGTTCAACCCAAGTCATGTGAAAACAGTAAAACCAGGACCTATCTGAAGCTACATAGGTTCCAAACTGCAAAGCAAAAAAAGGAGGGAAAATTGGAGCATCTAAGTTTGTTTCAGATTCTGGGATTGTACTCCGAATGTAGCCCTTCAGGCCTTGTTAATGTTCCGAAGTACGAGTGTGCCTCCACTCCAAGCTCAAGCCTATTTCAAAGCCAGAATGGTGATCAGAAGTGCTCTCCCAAATATCATTCCTTGCCAGAGGCATCTTGGCCGTGTTTGCAATGAGTTCCTAGGAGACCAACTGTGACGGTGGAAACTAGAGTTCGAATGGCTGTTGCCTAGAACGCAAAGGTTCGGGATTTCCGAGACTAAAGTCTGGTTTAAATACCCAGGGGTGTATTCCTGGCTTGAAATCTGTATAGAAGCCCCATAGGTTAAGGTAGCGGGTATGCGCCTCAATTCGGGATACTGAACCAACCTAGTCTGTCACCCCGTTGGAGAATAGGGAAAGTTGTGAATATGATTAGGAAAGAAAACGACATTTGTGGTTTCTACATGCAGAAGTTATCCCTCGTTAGCATTTCAGGACCTTTGTACTGTGAGTTGAAGGTAAGTGTTCGAAGAACACAAGGGGAGATCCCCGTCAGAGTAGAGCGATTCATCGCCATTCACCCCATGAGGTGCTTTCTAAAGCGCTGTTATGTCTGTTTATGGCATTCCTTAAGCATCATGCATTGTATTGCATTGTACTTATCAAGTTTCTTTCTCATGCATGCACGATATTGTATGTACGGTTCATTTGAAGCTAGCGCAACCAGGCGATATTGGATGTGCGGTTCATTCATAGAAGTTTCATTTAAGATTGATTATGTTTTGTGTATTTATCACACTTTGCTCAAACTTTGTGTATCTATCACACACATTGTTCATTTTGTGCATCTATCACACTTTGTTCAAACTTTGTGTATATATCACACACATTGTTCATTTTGTGTATCTATCGTACATATTCTCATTTTGTGTATCTATCATACTTTGTTCATTTTGTGTATCTATCACACTTTGTTCAAACTTTGTGTATCTATCACACACTTTGTTCATTTTGTGTATCTATCGCACATATTCTCATTTTGTGTATCTATCACACTTCGTTCACTTTAGTGTATCTATCACACTTTGTTCACTTTTGTGAATCTATTACACATGTTCACTATAGTGTATCTATCACACTTCGTTCACCTTTTGTGTATCTATCACACGCTCACTTTGTGTATTTATCACACGTTTGCCTTGTGTATCTATCACACGCTCACTTTGTGTATCTATCACACGTTCGCTTTGTGTATCTATCACACTATGCTCACTTTGTGTATCTATCACACATGTTCACATAGTGTATCTATCACACATGTTTGCTAAGATTGCATAATTTTCTTACATCCTTTCTGCATGAAATGTGGTTTGGTCTGTAATTCCCACGCATGGCGTGTTTACTTATTTGCTTGTGTACGAGTTTGCTGTAGCATTTTTTTGCATAACATTTACATCTAGATGTTTCATTACAGCTCTCTTTGCATGATCTTAAGTTACGTTCGGCATTGTGCATGTCATTTGCATTTTGCCCCTGCCTACGGGCACATCTCTTTGTTATCTTGCCTGTTTGTCTAAGTCTTCGGCCTTGTCAAAAGTGGGTCGTCTCTGGGCTTTGACATTCACTCATGTCACTTCTTGACTTTCGAGTTCTGTCAAAGAGGGCCAATTGTAGACACCCTATTTTTGACCGACCTTAAGACTCAGACGTCATCGATTCAGCACTCGGTGATAGTGCGTGTTGTGCTCGTTTCGAGTTTCTGGAGTTTTCGGCCGAGTGCCTTGCCTCAGGGCCTCTGAACTCTTTGTGCTTTGGCTCGGTTTGTGGACCAAGCCTTGTTTCCCTTCCCTGGAAGGAGAAGGAGGTTTGTAGACCACCCTTTTGTTGTCGTAGACCATTTTTCTCACTTGGAGACTAGTTTCCGATTTTCGGAGCCTTCAGTTGTGCGCCTTGTCTCGGGACCGCTTAGCGTTCTCCGTTTGGCTTGGTTTTTGAACCATGCCTTGTTGACCTTGCCTAGAGGGACACTGTGGTCTGGGAGACCACTGTTCCCTCGTTGATCGCTTTTGGTGCCCGTAGACTAGTTTTCGAGGCTCCCGGTTGCGCGCCTTGCCTCCCGAACTTTTGTCTTGCATCCTTTTTGGTTTGTTTTTGGCACTGTAGACATTCCTGAACGCCCCGGGAGGACAAGTCCCGTTCTGTTCGTTTTGGGCTCGCTACAATTCAAGACTCTCAAATTATCACGATTCTTAATCTGAACCAAATAGTCCAAATCCGGCAAATCGTTTTGGAAAACAGATTTGTAGAAAAGAAGTGCCAAACATGGACTGCTTTGCCAGATACAGAGTCGCCACCTAAATATTTTATTTTGGAAAATTTAGGAAACCCTGACTCGGTGCCAAAGGTCACGTGTCCGTCATCACCAAAGTTGCCTTGACTCGGGAACTTGGGTACGATTGAGGAAGGTCAGCTATGAGCACCCCCTCTCGCCCGATCAAAGATCGGCCTCTACTAACCGTGATATCTTGTTTTGAAAGCATTATGAGTTCCTATTCCGATTATTAGCTTAGAATTACTATGTTATGCGCACAGCAAACAAGTATAGACCAAATCGCCTAATTTGGAACAAAACATTGCATGTTTGTTTGGAAAATGGTTTGCTACTCGCAAGTAGGCTAAAATGCAAGTTTTGCCACCCTCAAGTGGGCTTTAGAAAAGATGGTTTTGCCACTATCTAGTGGTCTTAAAACTCACAGTTTTAATACATTATTCCAATTTAGGTAATTCAACCTCCACTCACAGGCATTCAAGCAGTTATATCACATAAGCAAGTAGTCTCATGGTAAGCATGCTGTCATGGCAACACTCACACGCATGCAAGGATGCTAAAACATAAATGCTCACCGAGTACTCCAAGCCAAAACAGAAACTAGTTAGTAATCATATGCATGATCCTAGTTCATGTTAAGATGACTAATGCAACACATGCAAGATGCAGCTACAATAGGCTCGGCTAATCTATGGATGACATATGATGATGCTACAACTAACACGTATTCAACTTGGAATTGAAATACAATGCAGTTAGTATGATGCGCCGAGCCCGGTGCATGTAGGACAAATGTATGGATGCACGCATGCATAGCATAAGGTATGCTAATTTAAATATGCCCTAATACTAACCATCAAAAGCAGGTAAGTAAAAGGGAGAAAGAAGTGGGGGATTGAAAGACATGCACACACGCACCCACACTTATTACAAGTTAGCCCTCACTCGGAGGGACCGAAAGAATAATACAATTTAACTAACTAACAAGCTAATTAAATATTACAGACCACCTAATTAATTAAGCAAATTAATTAATCTAATTTAAGCAATAAACAGCCTCGGGAAGAGGGTCCAATGCGATGCGTGCTCGATTCCGCTCGGAAGTCACTGCCATGCACAAGCTGCCTCTGCTTTGACTGTCCTGCTTCTCTGAAGACTGCACAAGTCCCAGGGTTGCTTCTCTGAGTGCTGTGGAGCACCACCGGCCGTGAGGAATAGTCACCGGCCATGGGGTATGGTCATCGACCATAAATCAATCCATCGGCCACTTATGGATGGCCGGTCGGCACTTAAGATGGCCGGCCGGCCGGCCAAATCTTCCTGCAAAAACTGGTTTGATAGCAGCAGAGGACAGAACTTGGCATGGCAATGCATTTCAAGCAATGTATGCACCAACCACACTCCTTATCATATTTATGACTCAAAGGAGGATGGGCCTCGATTCTCAGGCCACCAATCACGTATTTCCATGCATGATGGCCCAAAGAATCAAGTGTGCATGTTGATGTGGAATGCAATGCACATAATCAAGCAAATTGAACTCAACCTCTATCACAAGCAATTCAAGAGGTGAAGCATGCATGCCAATGCAATGCAATCCTAAGCATGTCGACTAGTATGCAACATGGACAATAAGAAGCATATAAGGCATACAATGGTCATGCAAGACATAGGGCATGAGACAATGCAACTAACAAGTATGCAAGGCACAATGTGGGTGTTCGAGCATGCAAGCAAGCATGTGACTTCATTCAATCATACAACTCCAATCATGCAACAACACACAAATATGCAACAACATACAAGGTGGGCATACAACAATATGGGTAGCTTGCAAGCTTGCCAAAATCAGTGGCCAATACTATGGAAGTGAGGTCCAACACACACACACGCATACATGCAAATATGGTCCAACACTTAAGCATATGAAGATAACTTGTAAGCACAAAAACATGGACTAATGACATGCAACATCAGCTCTGAAAATCATGTTAAAATGGTGCCAAACCAAGCCAACAAGACAAGCATAAGCATGCAATTAGAGGTCCAAAACTCAAGGCAAGCTAAGGAGGTATTGAACTACCCTTAGCAAAACCAAATATGACATGAATTAAATGACAAAAAACAGAGTTTTAGCATATTAAAACAAAGCCTAAAGACCACTTAGATGGCATCTAAATGACTTAAATTCAAGGGCATGCACAATGACCAAACATGGAGCATAAGGCACAACCTCATAAGGCATCAAAGAGGCATCAAAGGCAAGCATGCAAGCATGTCATGAGGACTGAAATGATGCTATAAGTGGTGTCAAACCACTGAAATAAATCAAACAATGCATGCTCAACACTTCACACATTTAAAGCCTACAAGCTAAACAATGTAAAGGGGCAATGCAATGCATGCCATGGTCGACCAAAACAACTAAAGGCAAACCTTAAACATGGAAAAACAAGTACAAAAGCTTCACAAAGCAGGGCCTAAAACATGCTTGAACAAGGGTCAAAGCCTAGATGCATGTTAAGGCTAAATGATGGCATTACAAGACATGTATGCAAAGCATGCAAGGTGTGTCCAAACCAACTCAACACAATGCTATTTCATGGTAAAATAAGCATAAATATCAGTCAAGGCATGGTCAACACACACTTAAACTAGATGCTCCCTCAAGAGGCAAAAATAGCCCTTTTCAAGGACAACAAGGAGAGGGGGTGGCCCTCTCCTTCCTAGGACCTCAAGGCACCATCCTCACCTCTGAAATCCCTCAAGATTTCAGTGGTGAGGAGGCCCAAACACAATGGTCCCGGAGCTCAACCAAAATGGCACAAAACAAAGGCCAAACAAGCCTTAAGAGGGGTCAAACAACCCCAAAGCTTAAAACACCCTTAACAAACTATTTAGAGCAGACAAAAACAAGACTTTTATATGTTATATGCTAAGCTCAAAAACAGATGCAAGATAGGCTAAAAAGCTTTGCAAAATGGGGTAAAAATGGACAAAAGTCTTACCCTTGTAGACCCTCTTCACAAACAATGTTCCAGTAGCTCTTTTGGTTCCAAACCAGTCCAAAAGCTTCAAGAAAAGACCTCTGGTACCTCAGCAACTAAGAAAAGGTGTGATGGTGGGTGTTTGTGCACAAAAATAAGACTGAACACACACTAAACACAAGAGAGAGAGAGATATAGAGATAGAGGATATATGTAAACCCTAACCCTAAAGCTCAAGCTTTGAAAATGTTGTCTAAGTTGTCTAACCCCTGAACAAGAGAGAAGAGGTTCTCTTTTATAGACAATTAGTCTTGTAAAGCTTCCAAAGGAAGCTAACAAGAGGGCAATCCCTCCATACACGTGTATGGAGGGGATGACAGTGTATGCCAGCTGCACAAAAATATCTGCAAAACCAGATGTACAGTAGTCGGCCAGCCAAAAATGCAATTGACCAAAAAAAGATAGTCGGTCGGCCATCTATAGTGCCGGCTGGCCAAGCATTTGGCCGGTGGCAACAAAACACAGCCGGTGGCCTCAAGCCATGGCCAGTGGAGTGTGGGGATGGCCCACAAGCCATTCCCTGCCCCTCCAAGGCAAAACACAAGTGTTTGGTGCAAAACCAAACACAAAACAGTCGAGTCGAGAGATCCTGAGGCAAGGCGCGTAGCCGAGACCTCCGGGAACTCAAGACGAACACAAACATGGATGATCACCGAGTGTTTAAGCGGTGACATGCAAGTCTTGAGGACGGTCAAAAATGGGGTGTCTACAGGCACAAACCTTATTTTCCTTGCTTGGAGGGTGGAATAAGGGTGGGAGACCAGTTCTTCCCCTTGGAGACCACTTTTCTTCCTCGCCAGCCAGTTTTCTGGTCGGCTAACTGGTTTTCTTGGTCTTTGGACCACCAATAGTGGTCGGCCACCACACCACCACCTTGATTTCAGTGTGCAGACCACTCCTCTCCCATGGCCGACCACTTTCTTCCCTGGCCAACCACTTCCACTCCTCTCCCATGGCCGACCACTTTCTTCCCTGGCTAGCCACTTTCTTCCCTGACCAGTGTAAGTAGCTGGCCGACCACTTCAAATGGTCGGCAGCTTTCCATCACCTTTCTGGAGATCTTTTGGTGCCAGCTGTAACAGCTGGAGGGCACAAAAACCATTCTCCATACACGTGTATGGAGGGACGGCTTTTGGCCTTAAGCTTGTTCAGCAAACTTAACCTTTGGTTCTCTATAAAAGAGAACCTCCCCCCTCATGCCTTAGGTTCAGAAAAAGTGCTTGAGCTATACATATACACATTTGTCTCTATATTGCTCTTTTTCTTCATTTTTGTGCTCAAAAGTGTAGTTTCTTCATACTATTGCACACAAACACACACTCAAGCACCATACTCTTGGAGCTGAGGCATCTTGAGGTTGTTTTTGGTGTTTTTGGACTGGTTCTGATAAAAAAAAGCTGCTGGAGTTGTTGCTCTAAAGTTGTTCTACAAGGGTGAGCTTTTAACCTCTTAAACCTTTGTTTTTTATTAAGCTTTTGGCCTTATTTGCATGCTTATTTTGGCTTGACTTTCTACTACAAAACGTTCTGATTTTGTATGCTTGTAATGTTTGTTTGAGGTCTCTTTTGTGTTGAGGGTGGTCTACCCTCTCTTGTGCCTTGTTTGGCTTTGTTTTACACCATCAGTTTAGGCCCTTGAGATCACATTCTCTTGGCCTTTTAACCACTGAAATCCAGTGGATTTTCAATGGTAAAACTTGTGTTTTGAGGTCTTAAATAGGAGAGGGTCATCCCCTCTCCTTGTATCTTGGATGCTTGCTTCATTTGCCTCATGTTTGAGCATGTTTGTTAAGCTTATGTTGACTCCATCTTAGCATGTATTTGGGGTTATTTTGACATGGCATACCACTGTTTTGCTTTGGTTTTGTCACCTCATGCATGCTTTATACACTTGTAGTGTAAATTTTGCAAATTAGTTTTGTGTGTCTCATGAAGTAGCATGTCTTTCTAACATGTTTTGAGTCCATCTCAGTAGGTTTTTGGTGTTGTTTTAACATGCCTTAGATCTGTTTTGACTTGGTTTGATGGCCCCATGCATGCTCCATGCACTTGTAGTGCAATTCCATTTACTAGCCTAATGTGTATCATGATTTAGACCATCATTCTAACATGATTTTGGCTTAACTCTAAGAAGCTTTTGTTCATGTTTTAGCATTCTTAAGCTCTGATTTATGTTGTTTTGATCATGCATGCAATGCTTTGTATAGTTATAGTGCATTCTAGCTAACTAGCTTTGTGTATTGAGTCCATTAGCATGCATTACTTGGATTATTTTCATGATTTGGCATCATTTGAAATGTGATTTTAGTGCATGTAGTGTGGTCATATACTCACATCTTTCACTCTTTCAATGCTTTGGAGGGGTTGTGCTTTATGTTTGGAAGGTTCATGCTTTATGCCCTAAACATGAGTCATAGTGTATGCCTTCATGCCTAAGCTTGCGAGCTATCATTTCAGTATGTTTTGGGGGTTATTTTGCCATGATATAACTATGATTTTTGTTGGCGAAGACATCTCATGCTTGGTCTTAGTAGGTGTAGTATAATCCTCCTTTTTGGCCTTGCATATTTCATGCTTTATGCTCACCATGCTAGCTTATTTTGGCTTCTTTTCATACATGTTTTAGCATCATTTTGACATGCTCTAGGACTGTTTTGGGTTGTAGTTGCCATATGCTTCATGTATTGCATAGTTGTAGTGCACTTGGCCTTGCTAGCTTTGAGTTTTGAGCACCATAGCATGCTTCATTTGTGACATGTGCATGATTTGCCATCATTTAACATGACATTTCAGAGCATACAGCATTGCCATGTTCCCATTTATTTCACCCTTTGAGTGCCTTTAAGGGTTGTGCATTGTTGCCTTGTTTGTGGCCTAGTGTGCATGCATGCATGCATGCATGCATGTTTAGGCCTTTGAGCTCCCATCTCAGCATGCTTTGGTCTTTGTTTTGACCTACATGAGCTCTGTTTGTGGTTGGTTCATGCATTTGTGCCATGTATTGCATGCCCCCTTTGTAGTCCTCTTTGCTAGCCTTATGCCTTAATGTCACGACCCAAACCCGGCCCTATGGGTTTAGCACCGTAATCGGCCAGTAATCCGAGATTACCGAAGGCCTACAGAACAGTAGTACAGTAAAACAGAGTACAGGGCCTGGCGGAAGCCAATACAGTAAGTAAACAATGCCCAATGAACTGTGACAGTCTGTATGCCAAAAAGATTTTTCATACATTCATACATAACGGTACAGAACAGTATGCACAATAGTTACAATCATTCAGACTAGGGACTCAATCCCTGCATAACAGTACGGTAAACATTCAGTCTATACAGAACAGTAAGACAGTACAGAAGGGGGAACTCTAAAACACCCCTAAGCCTGAACAGATAGGCTCGGAACCTCGCAGTGAGGCACATAGGCTGGCTTGACAAAACTGGAGTAACCCTGACGCTCCTAGCCGCGGTCTGGTGCCTGTACACCTACATATATATATGAGCAGTGAGCTAAAGCCCAGTGAATAACATAATGCGTAAAGAGGTTTAGAATGAAATGTCCTTACAGTAATGAAAGCAGTTCATTAAACAATACTTCAGTCTTTCAGTCAGAACAGTTATTTAGTCATATGTGGTACACCCATTAGCATAACAGTAAACAGTAGGTCTTAAAGACCGAACAGTAATGATGGCCATCAGTTAATAAACAGTAGTGGTTCCACAAGGGAACCGACAGAGATCTCTGTAACAGTAACAGTAACAGTAACAGTAACAGTAGATGCCAAGGATGCCACAGTACAGTTTAGAATATAGGACATACATTCATTCAGTAAACAATATCAGTTCAGTAAACAGTTCAGTTCAGTATCCAGAAGATAATCATTTGAACATATCTTTACACAATTGTTACTCACAGTGTTCGGGCTACAGTGTGTTAGGGCGTGTCTCCCCAGTCGCCAACCCTACACAGTTAACAGATTGAACACACACTAAGCTACACAGTTGGGAAATATCACAACTTAATCCCTAATTGCCTCGGTGTGTTCTACATCTATATCCTCAATAAGATGTCTTAAACTAGGTCTAAGAATGCCTAGAATGAGATGAGGATGCAAAGATGCACTTTTAAAAGCAGTTTCAGATTTTTCAGAAAACAGAGTCCCGCTCGAGCGCAGGTTTCCCCGCTCGAGCGGACATGCAACAAAGGTACACGCTCGAGCGTCAACTTTCCCGCTCGAGCGTACTGTAAAAGTACTGGATGGGTGAAATCTCCGCTCAATGAACGCTCGACGCCCGCTCGAGCTTGAGACACAAGACTCCGCTCGAGCGCCCAATCATCCGCTCGAGCGGACTGTAAAACAGTGCAGAGATGCTGGATGCTCGAATTCCACGCTCGAGCGTCTCTATCTCCGCTCGAGCGGGAGTGCGAAATCTGGAAATCCCAGATTGCACCTCCAAGCTCAAACTCAAGTTTAAAAGCATCAAAACCGATCCTCTTGGGCTGAATTTCCAGAAAATACTTGTAAACATATAGAATATCATGGTTCAAAGCTCAATTTTGAGAAATCAAAGCGCAAGGGTGTTTAATTGAAACTCAATTTTAAACCATTTTCATGAACAATATGCACATGCAAACATGCAAGAATTCAAATCATTTTGAAGTTCCAATTTGATGCTCTATGCAGCCAATTGATCCAAAAACAAGTTGAAAACATGGACCATTACAAAATTATGAACATGCATGTACCATTTTACCATGAATTCAACTCAAAACTCAACAATTCAAACATGCAGGCATGAATTATGCTCTATTTCAACATGTATGAACTAAAACATGGCTCAAGTCTTAATTTTGACATGAATCATGCAAGAACAAGATAAAGAAGAGGGTAATTACTCTACCTTAGGTCTCCAATGCAAAACTAGGAGCTCAATTTACAATCTACACCTCAATTAGCAAGCAATTCTCCAAGCAATTCAAGATGAAATCCAAATTCTCTCACTCTCTCCCTCTCAAGGTCGGCTAAGCACAAGGAGTAAGCTGATGAAATGTTTTGATTGAAGTGTATACAAGACTCAACAACATGTGTGAAGTAGTGGCCACTAAGTGGTCTAATGGTAATTAAGCCTAACTTTTTAATTAGCTTATTTTAATCTAATTTAATCATACCTAATCAGTTTTCAGGTAAATACACCATAAAATCATATTAATTCTAAGGATCATAAAACACTAACCAATTCCCGGTTCGGCCGCCGATAAGGCCTTCAATTAACAGTTTAAACATAAAACACGAACAGATCAATTAATCAATGAAACAGGTAGAATACAAATTAACATACACACTCAGTCAATTCAGTTCCAGTTTTCAGTCAGTCAGTTCAGTACTTTAACCAGTCCAATTATCAGTCATAATCAGTTCAGTTTAACGGTAATCGATGTTTATCGGTAATCAATCAGTCATTAATTGGTAAACAGTATGAGGGTTGTTACACTTAAGGACTCTAGTATGTTATACTTGTATTGTTTGAGTGATTTGTCATCATTTCATACCTAATTTGAGAGCATGTAGTGTTGTCACACTTCCATGTTTATCACTTCTTCAATGTGTTTGAGGGTTGTGCTCTTAGGCCTAGTTGATGAGCCAATGCATGTGCATGCATGTCTTGCTTTTAGGTGCCTTCATTTCATAGCATGATGGCCACTATTTTGGCATGACTGAGGTCTGTCCATATTCGGTTTAAGTCCAATGAGCATGTTTGTTTTCATGTTGTTTGCATGCTTATGTTGCATTGCATTATGCATGCATGCCATTAGCATAGATAAATTGATCATGTTGCATTTCATTATGCTTGCATTGTTGTTTGCTTTGTGTTGAAATGCTTATGTTTCCTTGCATTGTGTATGCATGCCATTAGCATTGTTAGGATGATCATGTTACATTGCATGTTTGCATGCTTGTTGTTGCTTTGCATTTTGTTTGGATTAAGTGTTAATTCGAGTACGAGAAACGAGGGACGTTTCATACTTAAAGTGATGAAACGTGCCTCAATTATCGATTGCCGACGCTCTTGATCATGCATGATAGAGTTCAAGGCATTTATGTGTTATGTGTGCATTCATTTCACATTGATTCGTGCAATCTTGGCTTCTCGGCCATCATGCATCGAGATGCGTGATTAGTGGCCCTAGGGTCGAGAACTGCACTCCCTTGAGATCATGAAATGATAGGGAGGGTGGTTATGCACACATATCTTACAAATACATTGCCATGCCCCTTCTTGTTCTCTGTTGCAGCAAACTGGAGAGGTGCAGCAAAAGTGGTTGGCAAACCAGTAAAAGTGGCTGGCCGACCACTTTTTCTGGTCTGCAGCAAAGATAGGAGGTCGCCAAGTGGTCTCCCCCACCAATAACAGGTCGGCCATGCTCCTGAGGGTCCCCAAGGTGAGTTAGAAGCTATTTGGAGCTTGGTGCAAGGTTCTGAGAACAATTGAAAACAGAGGCAAGTTTGGGCATCGCGGTGGATTTTCGAACGAGACGACAGAGCATGCATGCGCTTCTCGCTCCAAGGCCCTTATATTTGCTTTACTTAACTGATTAGTTAGTTATGCTTTGGTTGTGTACTTAATTAGTTAATGCGCTTAACTATTCAATATGTGTTGTAATAACTAGTTAGTTAACTTGTTAGTTAATTAGCCTCGTTTTGTGCTTAATTAGTTTGTTTGTTAGTTAATTAATTTTGTGATATAATATTTAGTTTAATTAGCTTAGATTAGTTAGTTAGCTTCTTATTCAGAGACTCCTGCGAGAGGGCACAACTATTGTAATAAGCGTGCATGTGTGTGATGCATGTCTTCCAACCTCTATTTCTTTCTCCCTTATACTTAACCGTTTACGATGGTTAGTTTTTGGGCATGTTTCAATTAGCATACTTATGCTTCGCATGTGTGCATCCATTCATCTGTTTTGCATGCATTGGGCTCGGCGCATCATACTAATTGCATTGTATTTCAATACATTTACTTGAATACGTGTTCAACAGCATGTTATCAAGTTGCATTCACATGACATGATTAGAATAGCCGAGCTTATTTTAGTTGTATTTTTGCATGTGTTGCATTAGCCATTTTAACATGAACTATGATCTTGCTTGATTTCTAACTAGTTCTTTGTTTTGGCTCGGAGTACACTGTGAGGGTTTACGCTTTAGCATACTGTATGAGATGTGTATGTTGCCATGTTAGCATGCTTGCCATGAGGCTAACTGCTTAAGTGATTAACTGCCTGAATGCCTATGGGTGAAGGTTGGATTGTTTGAATTGGAACAATTCATCAAAATCATGTTTTCCAAGCCCACTTGAGGGTGGCAAAATCCACTATTTAGCCTACTTGCGAGTAGCAAACTTTCAAACCGTTTTCAAACAAACGAACTGAAATGTTTTGTTCCAACTTAAGTGACCTAGTCTATACTTGTATGTTGTGCGCATTACATAGTAATTCTAGGTTAATAACCGGAATAAGAACACATGTGTTTTCAAAAACAACATATCATGCTTAGTAAAGGCCGATCTTTTGATCGGGCGAGCGGGGGTGCTCATCGTATGACCTTCCCCTCTCGTACCCAAGTTCCCGAGCCGAGGCAACTTTGGTGATGATGGACACGTGGCCTTAGGCACGAGTCAGGGTTTCCTAAATTTTCCAAAACAAAACATTTAGGTGGCGACTCTGTATCTGGCAAAGCAATCCATGCTTGACACTTCTTTATAAAAATCAGTTTTCCAAAATGATTTGCCAGATTTGGACTCTTTGGTGATTTATCAGTCTTGCATTGCACTTTGCGAGATTAGATTCAGAACCGTGACACAAGTTCGAACTGTAGTAGCTAATGAACAAACGATTCGCACCCTCGCGCACGGAGCGGTAGTTTTGGGGCAATCTACAGCTATATACAACTTCAAGGGCTTATCACCCTTTAGTAGCATCAGCACTGGAGGGTTGGCCAAGTAGGCTTTGATTCCTTCGAAAGCAGTCTGATGCTCTGTTGTCCACACAAATTCATCTTTATTTTTCAACCTTAATAAGGAAGAAAATACTTTAGTTTTCCCTGCAGTATTAGGAATAAATCTTCGAATAAAATTAACCTGTCCAAGGAATTTTTGTACTTCTTTCTTACTTGATAGAGATTTGGCTTCAATGATAGCTTTGGGTTTGTTCTGATCAATCTGTATTCCCTTCTTGTGTACTACGTAGCTCAAGAAGTTTCTAGTTGATACGCCAAAAGCACATTTGAGAGGGTTAAGTTTCAACTTGAATTTTCTCATTCTTTCAAAAGCTGCTTCCAAGTGAAACAAATGTTCCTCCATGGATTGGGACTTTACCACAATGTCATCAATATAACACTCTAAATATCCTCCAATGAGGTCATGAAAGATAGTGTTCATAGCCCTTTGATATGTAACCCCAGCATTCTTCGGACCAAATGGCATTTTAACCCATTCAAAGGTGCCAATGTTCCCAGGACATCTGAATGTTGTCTTGTGGATATCCTCTTCTGCAATGCAGATTTCGTTATAATCAGAGTGCCTATCCATCATTGATTAAATTTTGTGCCCTGCCGAACTGTCCACCAATAAATCTACTATGGGCATAGGATACTCATCTTTTGGAGTTGTTAAATTCAGATTTCTGAAATCGATGCATACCCTCATTTTACCATTCTTCTTAACTGCAGGCACAATATTAGATAGCCATTCAACATACCTCGTTGTCTTAATAAAGCCTGCCTTGAGGAGCCTAAGAATTTCCTCCTTGACCTTTTGAATCACTTTAGGACTCATCCTTCTTGGTTTTTGCTTGTATGGCTTGAAATTAAGCCTCATAGGGAGCCCATGTTCTACTAATGACCTATCTAATCCTAGTAGTTCATTATAAGACCATGCAAAACAATCTTTATATCTCTTTAAAACCACCAACAAATTGTCCTTGTTAAGAGCATTTAACCAAGCACATATATAGGTGGGTTGTTGTATAGAACATTCCCCTAAGTTCACTTCTTCCAAAGGGTCTTACATCTGAGGACTCACTGATGCTTCTTTTTTGATTTCTTCTGTCTTCGAAGCAATCTCCTTACTTTGTCCTGCTCCCAGTTTCTTTGATTCAACATCTTTGCCCTCATCTTCATAGACAAAGTTTGTCCATAAGGCTTCTTCTTCCTATATCTCCTGAACTTTTGTTTCAATGTCAAATGCACAGTATTTATCTAAGGCCAAAACCCTGACCTGTTGCTGCTCCTGCTTATAGCCAATTACCATGGCTTCTTTCTCTTGCTCTTGTACCCTCTGGACTATTGATTTTATGTCCAATACTGAGAACTTAATTAAAGCCAAAGATCTAGCCTCCTGGGTTCCGTCTTTTTGCCTACAACCAGTCATCATTGTCATCCTTGGTGACAAATTCTTCATCAGCACTTTCCTAGACTAAGTGTTTCAGGTGTGCTAATTTCCCATCAGCCGTCACTTCGACTAATCCATCAGGTTTTCTCAGTATACTGAGTGGTGTCACTCCTTCAATATACAATTTGGCCTCTGCAAAATCTACACAAGCTATGAAGGGTTGAGGGTCTGCATTGATCTCCTCTGTCTCTCTATTGCACAAGGCCATCATTATCTTCTGATGTAGAGAGGAAGGCACACATTTGTTGGTGTGAATCCAGTCCCTACCAAGTAGAGCATTATACTTAGCATTGCTGTCGATAACGAAGAATGTCGTCATGTAGTCCCTGGTTCCTATACTCAGGTTGATGGGCAAAATGCCCTGAGCCATCTATTTGTCTCCAGCGAAACTAGCAATGGTTGTGCTAGTTGGGATTAATCTGAGGTTCCTCTTTCCTAGTTTCTTCAAAGAAGATTTCAGAAGCAAGTTTACTGCTGCCCCATTATCCACCAATACCCGGTTCATCTGTATCCCATCGGAGAAGGCCTTGATATACAAGGGTTTGACATGCTGTGTCATGGATGTCGTGGGATACTCAAACGAGTATGAGAGGTTAATACTCACATCTTCCTCACTTTCGTCTCCAGTTTCCATTGGTGTGGCCACTTCGGATTCGTCTTGTACCATACTCACTTGTGAGTCTTCACTAGAAACTAGAATTAGGTCAATCTCCTAACCTTCTTGGTTTTCATCTTCAGCTTGGAATTCCTGTGGTAGTATATGCACCATATTCACTGATACTGGAGGAAATGAGCCAAATTGGACGATTGGTTATACCTGCTTCTTTTCCTGGCCAACTTGTTCAATTACTTCAGAAGCATCTTCCATGCTGCATTCTGGCACTTCAGTACTAGTAACTTTCTTCGAATGGTTTGTTTCTGCTGGTTTGTCGACCAAGAATGTATGTTCAACCATGAAGGCTTCTAACATTTCCTCCTCAACCATCTCTTTCCTTTGGCCTAGTCCAATTTCTCCTTCTGTCTCTCTATCGCTTTCCATCAAAGCCCTTTCTAATCTTGCTAAACTAGATCTTCTTTGGCTTTTAGTTCGGAGTGAACTTTGGCCAACTACTCTCTACTGCAATTCATTTTGTCTTGAGGAGTCGATTTTGGACTATGATCTAACGTTGGACTTTTTTTTCCCTCTATCTAGCCCTTTGACTGGACCAATGAAGAGCTTTCTCCACTTTCTTTCAGGTCCTTTTGGTACTGAGTGTACCTTCGTTTAGGGATGGCAATTTGAACCCGGCCCGACGGGGACCCGCCCCCCGTCCCGATAAGAATGGTTTTTTCCCGAAAAATACCCCCGTGGGGCCGGGGATGGTATTAAAAAATAAATCCCCAGTGACATTCGGGCCGGGGACGGTGATATATATTTCATCCCCGGCCCGCCCCGGCCCCGGCCCCGCTCCCGCCCCGGTCAGCCCCCGATTTATATATATATATATTATATATATGTTAACTTTTCATAGAAATTGGTAAGTTTAGTCCTAATATAATACCCTTTATAAGTTGAAAATAAAAAATTAAGAAAAAAGAAAGGATCTAGTGAATGTTGGATGTCAGGATGGAGTCATTTCCCCTAGGCCCTAGGGGGCACCCCAGCGGCTTTAGGTCACATTCCCCTAACAAAGAGACTCTAGTTCGATTTTCCTTACCTTCAAAAAAAATGTCAGGATGGAGTCATCACAAGATACATCTTCTAGACTTTTTAGTGAGTCATTTGTATTGCAACTACTTTTATAATATATTGGGATACATCTTATTTCTAAGTTTATTTGGTTATTTAAAAGACCTACATAGCTAAGATTGTTGGCGTCATATATTCCGTTTGCCTTTTGAACTCTGAGACATGTCCAGATGAAACTTGGTGCTCTACGGTTTTGCATAGTATAGTGGATGCACACACTTGTGGGCATGGGTGTATGCTTCGGACTGTTATCTCTAATTAATTACATTTCTTGATGCTGAGCAGGAGCTCAATAAGTCACATATAGAAAATAGCGCTATAACGCTTGGTCGAGTTGCCTGGGTTTGTCCAGAGGTTGTATCACTGCACATGGAGCATTGTCTTAGGAGTTTTTGAGTTGCTTGGGAAAAGATTGAAAGCTGGGGGATGGGATGGGATGGAAAACTTATGTTTGGGTCTCATATTACAGTGACAGGTTGATGTAGTTGCATCTCTGTTGATGGCTAATAAGAGGGAGCCCTGCCAAGCACATAACTATATTGACTTTGTCCACTCTCTCTCTCTCCAGATTATTGGAAAAGGTGCTTCATACATGCATGTGTATTTGATGCACACTACTCTTACATGTAACATGACATTTTTTATTTTTCTACATGATGAAATTTAGAGAACAGAAATGTAGCCTTCAGTTTTTTGTTCTTTGATTGGAAGATGACATTCAAATAACAGAAATTCTTTAGGGGGCCAAATTGCTATTCATTTTTGTGCCTCGTGGTATTGTGGTTTTGCTAAGCACGGTAGCCTTGCAGCTTTCTCTTTGCAAGACAAAAGAACATGTATTCTGGCATTTAGTATTTCAACATCTTGCAGATACATTCCTGATACAGATGGTGTGCCAGTTCTAGATGTTGTGTTTGCAATTTATCTAAAATTTGAAGAGTACCCAAGTGCACTTCAGATTGCTCTATTCCTTGACAACTTGCAGGTTTGCACTTAATTAGGCACATCAAATATTTTATTCTCCCTCTATGACACTGATACAAATTTTATGTTTGAGATTTTAAGTTTTGTTGATAATGACTGGATAACTATTATACCTTCACATTTCAGGAAAATGAGATAGAATGGTCAGATGGTCTTCTTGCTGCCCACTTTTCTGTT
>NW_021026927.1:665173-678501 GCF_004153795.1 Camellia sinensis | reverse complement strand
AGCTTGAAATTAATTATATTGTAAATGATGATTTTTTATTTTTTTTTTGAGTTTCTTTTTGTAGATACAACCCCTTTTGAGTACGTGATTGTCAGGACCCAAACCCGCCCCTAGAGATTTAGGACGTAATCGGCCAGTAATCATGAAATTACCTACGGTCTCAAACAGAATTATAAAAATATATTTAAATATACAGGGCCTGTAGTGGAAGCAATTATGAAATGTGTCCATTGAACTGTGCATATATGCCATGATCAGAAATATACATATTATATCTCACATCACACTTCATATCATATGTCATAACAGCTACACACATTCATTATACATACATAACCCATAATCAAAACTTATAACATCACAGACTATACAAAACCCAAGCTTCTCAAGCTTGGCCAAAACAACACTAGGGCCCCAATGTAGAGGTGTAACTTGGGTGGCTTTACAAAAGGCTGACTCTGATGCGGTCTCTAACGTGGAACTCCCTGATGCTCACCTACATACATATAAATAAACAGAGTGAGCTGGAAGCCCAATGAGTAATCACCATGTAAGGGGTTAAATGAATGAGCCTCATGTCTTATTTAATCAATATAAAGATCTTGACATATTTAACCTCGTTTCGAAAGCACATAGTATCAAATACTGCTTATTGATCCTTTCGTAGCTTACCAAATAGCGAAGTTCATAATTTTTCTTTTAATCACATTTACAGAATGGCCTTAGGCCCAAGGAATAGCCTCGGGCCCAACATATAACAGGACGACCTCGGGCCCAACATATATCAAAATGGCCTTGGGCTCAATCATATATCAAAATGGCCTCGAGCCCAATCATATATCAAAACGGCCTCGGGCCCATTCATATATCAAAACGGCCTCAAGCCCAATCATATATCAAAACATTCTTTCCTAAACTTGCCATAGTAAATTACTCCAAAGATTTCAAGCATATTTTATCCTTTCGGAAACATTTGTCAAGGCACATAATTTATACAAAGCATAAGTTTCACAATTCCAAAGTATTTCATACGAAAATACCGTTACAAATAAATTATTCACAATGCTTGGTCGGATGATACTCCTTAACGACTCAGCCTGCAGATACATAACCAAGCATAACATTTCAAAACACATTGCCTTCAATTCTATTAATCAATTTATTCGTTACATATCGGTTCAATCGTTCCCCATTCTTTAATTTCTCTCAAGTGTTTAATGCTAATCTTCTCTACATATGAATCACGTACTTTTAGAAATTGGGCGCCCATGTGGCATGACCCTTAGAAATTTTTGAACTTGAACCTTATTATGTAAGTTTGAATTTGAATTCAAAACTTATTTGGATAACCATTCAGGATATCTATATCTATCATATCAATAGATATGGATAGATGGATAGATAGATATTGGTTATATATCAGATTATATGGTTAATCTAAAGATATACGTATATCAGATATACGTTATGTGGTTTTTACCCATAACATTTTTTCCCAGACTCTCTCTCTGACTCTCTCCCAGAAAACAACGATCAAACCATTTGGCACCGTGACTTGTGTGGGTGATACTCATTTTGTAGTATCACTCCACTGCTGGGTTCGTTGACTGATCAGATTTTGGAATCACGTGATTTATCCACGAGGTTGTGTCATTAAGGTATGATCCGAATTATTTTTATCCGCTGCATTAATTTATAATGCTTTATGATTTACACATATTATTTGCATACTATTAATGTAAGAATGTACTAATATCAATATGTAATATATTTTTATACATCAAGAGTTGTTAAGTCTCGTTTCATCTACCACAAATATCTTGCATGATGAAAAATATAACATTAACCATTAACATACAATTGTTATATAGTTGTCGTGAAAAAATAAATATAAAAAATACAATTATTATCGTGATGTAAGTGCTTTGCAAAATCTTAATTTGTTATTAAAAGTGTTTGTTATAGACACTTATTTGTATGACTTGTAATATACAATTTCAGAATTTTTTCCTAGCAAATATGACTATATTACAAAAACAATACATGTTAGAAAATTAAAGTATCCGATGATAATATAGCATTACAAATTGACAATGTATGAATACAGTAATATTTACAAATTTACATATATATATATACACAAACATTGACACATATAAGATATCACAAAAATAATATGTGAAATCTTTTATAACAGTATAATACATGTAACAATGAAAAATTAATTATTCATAATTAAATAGTTCATCATAATGCAGATGTTTGGTGTTACATTTTTGTGTGTATGCACCATTATTTAATTATATAATTAAATTCACATAAAAATTAAAAATAAAATGAGAATAATTTGTGTGAAATTAGAGATTAGTGATTTTTTTTTTTTAAAAAAATAGAAGTTTATAGCATTTGGTTTGGTTTGATTTATTTTTTCAAACTTTTGTTTTGAATTTATCTTTATGTTTTTTTGTCTTCGACACTGTTTTTTATTTTTATTTTTAATAACCCCTTTATTTTCTTTTTAGATTCAATAAATTTAATACTTTTTTAATTTTTAATTTTAATTTTAAAAAATAACTTGTTGTGTATTCCTTTTGGAAAAAAAATAATAATAATAACAAAAAAAATATAATAATAAAAAATAGTACATGTTAGAGTTTATAAATTTTTTTACTAATATTTTACTTTTTAATTCTATTTAGATTATTAGATATTAGATTTTCATGTAAAAATACAATTTAAATATAAAATATGAAAAAATTTCAGTATCTTTAATCACCAAAACTAAGAAAACTTGAAAAAACAAAACATGAAAAATAGATTTAAAAATTAGGATAAACTACAAATACACCCCCTGTGATTTGCTTAAAATACGAATTGCTCCTTGTGGTTTGAAAAATTACAAATACTTTATTGTCAGAATTTTTTATTTAACAGAATTAATTGAAAAAGTGAAATTTCTAACAGTTCACCTATACAATAATAAAATTATCTAAATTATTAATTAAAATAAAATTTTAACATTATTAAAAATTATTAATTAACTTAATGATTTTTTAATAAAATGACCTATTTGTTATGAAATTAGAAACCTTCGGGGACATAATGTAATTTCTAAAACC
The DNA here is from genome assembly GCF_004153795.1 of Camellia sinensis. Lineage (NCBI taxonomy): Eukaryota > Viridiplantae > Streptophyta > Magnoliopsida > Ericales > Theaceae > Camellia > Camellia sinensis. The sequence goes on along the minus strand of NW_021026927.1, from coordinate 675,382 downwards.
ACAGGAAGTAATTTATAATTTAAGTAAACCTCAGGGAGTGTGTTTGTAATTTATTTAAAAAATTAAAAGTAACGAAAGTGGTTCTTATTTAAAATTTTGACATCATAACTTGGTTATTAAAGTAATACCATGTAAAATATTACAATTCATCAGATATAATTGGGTAAATTACACTAACACCCCCTGAGGTTTATGTTTATTACAGTTCTCCCCTTCACATTTGGGAAATTACACTGACTTCCCTGTTAATTTAATTTTATATATGATGATCATTATGGTGAAGGGGGGAACTGTTATGAAACTTTAAAAATTAGGGGGTAATCTGTAATGGAACTTTAAATCTCAGAAAGGGGGATGTAATTTTCAAAAGGTGAGGGGGGAACTGTAATAAACATAAATCTCAGGGGGTGTCAACGTAATTTACCCAATATAATTTAAACAATAAGAATGTGTGTGAAGATAATGTAGATAGCCCATTTTTGACCGACCTTAAGACTCAGACGTCACCGATTGAGCGCTCGGTGATAGTGCATATTGCGCTCGTTCTGAGGTTGCGGAGTCTTGGCTGCGAGTCGTGCCTTCGAACTTCGGGACTCTTTTGTGCTTTGTCTCGGTTTGCGAATCGGGTCCTGTTTTTTTTATTTTCTCTTCCTAAAGGGAGGGAGAGGTCTCGTAGACCATCTCTTAGTGGCCTTAGGCTACGTTTCGTGGTCGTAGGTCATTTTTCCCGTTTGGAGCTCAGTTTTCAGTTTTCAGAGTCGTCGGCTGTGTGCCTCGGTTCGGGACCGCTTAACTACCTCCGTTTGCTCTGGTTTTTGGCACGCACCTTGCTTCCTCCCTTTTGAGGGACACTGTGGCCCGGGAGACCACCTTCGTGGTCATACGCCACTTCTGGTGCCTAACAGCCTGTTTTCGGGGCTCCAGACCGCGCGTTTTGGCCCTCGAACCCTCGTTTTGCATCGGTTAGGGTTCATTTTTGGCAGGGACCTTATTTTCATTGTTAGGAAGATGGTAGGATGGTGGGAGGCTACCTTTTTCCCTGAAAAATTAGTTTTCTCATTTTCTCTCTCCAAAAGCCGATTTTTTCTGACAGAAAGCTAGTTTTTCTCACTTTTGAGCCACAATTTCTGGCTTTTCATACCACCATTGTGTTGTGCTCATCTGGGAGGCCACCAATATGGGTAGGCCGACCAGTAATTCCTCTTGACCCTTTTGAACCCCTCTAAAAAGCTAGTTTTCCTCTCTCCTGGGTCGCTTTTTCTGGTTTTTCACCGCAGGGCTGTGTTCTACTCATCTGGGAGGCCAGCTTTCTGGGTAGGCCGACCAGCATTTTTGCTTGACCCTTTTTCCCCTGGTCGGCCGACCAGGGGGGCTAAGGTGGCCGGCCGGCCACCTTAGCTGGTCGGCCAGCTTTCTGCTTTTTGCTCTTCTCAAGTGCAACACAGCTGTGCCAGCTGTGAAGCATTTGACCCACTGTCCGAGGGTTTTGTCCTTGTTTTGGTCCTTAAAAGGGGGTTTTGACCCTTTTGCTTGGTTGGTAGGAGGAGTTTGACCCTTTTGGTCAAGCTTCTTGAGGAAGCTTAACCCTTTTGGTCTAGCTGGTCAAGCTTCTTTTAGAAGCTTTGAACCTCTCTCTTGGCTTCTCCAAGAAGACTTACTTCTCTCCCTCTATATAACCAACCCTCCATCTCATTTTGCAAGGGTTAGACATTTGGTTAAGGCATACACACTCCATCCTCCATAGCCTTCTTCTCCAAGCTCCAAACCTTAATATTCTTGGCCATTTTACACTACACCTCTAAGCCTAACACCTTCACCATCCATTCCACCACCTTGGAACTCATTTTCAGAGGTTCAAAGCTGACTTTCTTGGTCCAGGGTTGGCTGCATTGCTGTGCTACAAGGGTAAGTCCTCATTTCTCCCATTTTTACATTATTTTTCTCTATACCTTAGCTCCATTTTCAAGCATTTTTTAGCCTTGGTGTAAACTGAAAATAGTCTTATTTCGAGCTCCTCTTCATGTTTGTTTAAGAGTACTTTTCTGTTTGAGGTCTCCTACCCCCTTGTATGCTTTATCTCTCTTTTGGGGCTTATTTTGCATGATATATTAGCCTTATTTGTGAGCCTTTTTGGACCTCGACCTAAACTGAAGAAAGTTTTGTTTTAACCTCCTCTTTAAGTTTTATTGAGGTCACTTTTCTGTTTGGAGTCATATTCTTCCTTGCATGCTTCATTTCCTCATGCTTTGAGCCATGCATTTGAGCATTTGCATTGGTCTTGTTTTGGCATCTTGGCCACTGAAATCCAGTGGATTTTCAGTGGCCTTGATGTATCTTTGAGTCCCGAAATCATAGAGGAGTGACCCTCTCACCCCTCATTCTCTTTATTAGCATGGTTGGCCTTCCAAAGGGACCCTATTTTGCATGCATTGAAGTCATGTTTCAGGCCTCATTTTGAGGGTTTTAAGGTCTGCCTAAGCTCTGTCAAGAGCCCATTTTGCCATATTTTATGTCTATGACGCATGTATAGAGCAATCCCATTCAAGGCCTTTCAAAGGGGCCTTTCTTTGCATGTTTCTGAGAATGATTTTAGGGCCTATTTGGTGGGTTTTAGGGCTGTCATAACTCATTTCCAGAGGTGGTTTTGCTATGTTACATGTCTATCTTGTATGTGCTTAATAACCCCTTGTATGGCCCTCTAAAGGAGCTCATCATTTTTGCATGCATTGGTTGCATTTCAGTTGTTATTTGGGCATATTTTGACATGTTTTATTCACTGTTTTTGGCTGGTTTGATGAGTTCTCATACGCTTCATATACATGCCATGTAAACCATGCTTGCTAGCCGAATTTGCATGTTATTTTTGTCCATCATGTTAGCACTTTTTGGCCATGCTTTAAACTAGAAATGTGCATGTTTTGGGACTGCCTTGGCTCTGTCTTTGTACTTCATGGCCAAATAATGCTTGCTTTGCATAGTTATAATTCAATGCATGTGCCTAGCTTTGAGTTTCGGGGCTTATTTCATGCATCGGGTGCCATATTTCCATGTTTCGGGACTGTTTAACATCATGTTTCAGTGCTGGAAATTACATGTTTGTATGCCATCTTTCATCCCTTGCCATGCTTTGGTAGAGTGACATTTTATGCCTTAGGTTCGGTCCTTGGAATTCGTGTATGTGTGCATGCATTTGGGTTCTCTCATTTTCATACCATGGCCACTGATGTGAGTGTGGCTGAGGTCTACTCATGTTGGTGTAAGTCCATCGTGCATTGGGTATGTCATTTCAATCCATAGCATTGCGTATGCTAGGTTGCATTTTAGAGCATTGTGTATGCCATGTTACATTACGCACATTGTGTATGCCATTTTAGTACAGAGCATTGCGTATGCTAGGTTGCATGTTAGTCGCATTGTGCATGCCATTTCATTTGCATGGTGCTTGGAATAGGGTTTAGTCCAAGCACGGGAAACGAGGGGCGTTTCGTACTCCAAGTGACGAAACGTGCCTCGATTCCCGGTCCCCGACGTTCTTGATTATCTATGATAGAATTGTTGGCTTCATATGTTCATACCTGCATTCATGTCATATTAAAACGTGCAATTCGGTCTCTCGGCCATCATGCATCGAGATGCGTGATTAGTGGCTCGAGAACCGAGGGCCACACTCCCTAGAGCTTGTGCAAGGATGGGGAGGAGTGGTCGCGCACACATATGTTAAAAATACATTGTTTTTTCTCTTTCTTGCCTTTGTTGCAGAAAAACCAGAGTCCAGGGGCAGAAAGTGGTCGGTCGACCAGGGTTTCTGGTAGGCTGACCACCTTTTTTGGTTTTCACCATGAGGGGTGGTCGGCAGGGGGTTTCCAAGCCAATACCTGGTTGGTGGCTTTCCCAAGGTGGAGTTTCAGCCTCCTAGAGCTTTGTGTAAGTTTCTGAAATCAGCTGCAAACAATGGGAGACAAGGCATCGCGATGAAATTTACCGACAAAGCGCATTGAGCATGCATGCATTCATTATCATCCAAAACAGAGCCGGGGCAGTCCATTTGCATGCCAGTTTATAGCTTACTTAGTTAATTTGTTAATTAGTTAGTGGTTGTGTAATAATTAGTTGTAATTCGTTATTTATTCGGACTGTATATTATTTATTTGGACCCTCCAAGCGAGGGCAATGTTGTAATAAGTGTGCGTGCATGTGATGTATGTCTTCCAACCCCACGTCTTTCTCCCTTTTATTTACCTGCTTACGATGGTTAATTTAGGGCATGTTTCAATTAGCATACAGTATGATAGCATGTTTGCATTCATTCATCTGTCTTGCATGCACCGGGCTCGGCGCATCATACTAACTGCATTGTATTTCAATTCCGAGTTGAATACTTGTTAGTCGTAGCATTTCACATGCCATCTTTAGAAATAGCCGAGCCTATTGTAGTTGCATTCCTGCATGTGTTGCATTAGGCATTTTTGTATAGTTAGGATCATGCATAGATTTCTAACACAGCTTTTGTTTTGGCTTGGAGTACTCGGTAAGTTTTACGCTTTAGTATCCTCGCATGAGTGTGATTGTTAACATGATAGCATGCTTACCATGTGGCTATATGCTTATGTGATAAACTGCCTGAATGCTTGTGGGTGAAGGTTGGATTACTTAAATTGGGATAATTCATTGAAATCCGCATTTTAGCCTATTTGTGAGTAGTAAACCGCTTTCAAAAACCAAAATGAAATGTTTTGTTCCAATTCAGGCGATCCAGTCTATACTTGTATGCTGTGCGCATCACATAGTAAATCTAGGCTAATAACCTGAATAAGAGCACATAAAGTTTTCAATAACCGGAATAAAAACACATAATGTTTTCAAAATTAGATATCATGGTTAGTAGAGGCCTATCTTTGATCGGGCGAGCGGGGGTGTTCACGAAGTGACCTTCCCCAATCGTACCCAAGTTCCTGAGCCGAGGAAACTCTGGTGATGACGGACACGTGGCCTTAGGCAGCGAGTCAGGGTTTCCTAAATTCCCTAAAATAAAATATTTAGGTGGCAACTCTGTATCTAGCAAAGCAGTCCATGTTTGGCACTTCTTTCAAAAAATCTGTTTTTAAAAACGATTTGCTGGATTTGGACTCTTTTGATGATTCATCGGTCTTGCATTGCACTCTGCGAGATTAGACACAGGACCGTGACAATTGAGTCCGAACTGTACTGGGGCCCGAGGGCGCGTCTACAGATAACCTGTGAATTTTTGAGATACAACACAAATATCTATTTTAAAAATGCATGCGCTTTCCCTTATTTAGATTCGAACGAATGCATACAATTTTAAGATTGAACCAAAGTTATTCACAATGATTTGATCTATGATGGACAATTGTAAATATTATGCATATCAGTATAGAAGCAGATACATGAAATAATTAAGAAAAAGTAATTATTATTATTTTTTCAATCATCATCAATGTAAAAAATATATGATGGATAATTGTAAATATTAGGGTAAATTACAAATACACCCCCTGATGTTTGTTTAAAGTACAAATTGCCCCTTGTAATTTGAAAAATTACAAATATTCCCTTGTTAAAATTTTTTATTTAACAAAATTAACTAAAAAAAAAATTCATAATTACTCTCCTATACAATAATAAAATTATCTAAATTATTAATTGAAGCATATTTAAAACATCATTAAAAACTGTTAATTGACTTGATAATTTATTAATAAGATGAACGATTTGTTATAAAATTAAAAATCTCGAGAGGGGCCGGAATGTAATTTTTAGAATCACATGGGGCTATTTGTATTTTAATCAAATCTCAGGGGGTCTATTTTTAATTTACCCTAAATATTTGTATATTAGTATAGAACCAAATACAAAAAATAATTAAGAAAGAGTAATTGTTTTTTGTTCTTCATTTATCATCAATGTAAAAAATAAGGAGAAAATTTATTTATTTATTTTTTATAAGAAGGGAGACGGCTTGTTTATATTTATATAGGATTCTTGAAAGCAGATATATTATTTTTGAGTGTTCAATTTCAAAAATAGAGAGATAGTTTATATAAGACTGTTCATGACTTTTAGAAAATATAATAGATTTGAAAGAGTAAAATTGAAATTTAAAAAAAAAAAGTAAAAATCATGACTGACTCTTCATACTTTTATAATAGTAGTAGATGTATAGGTGTGGGTAGTTTCTCAAACGATAAGAGTGGGAATGTTCTAATGCTTCGCCCTTCACATATGTAAGTTTGATGAGGCAAAAAAACATTCATATTGGCCGCAGAGTGATTTGTTTTTGGTTTGTTTCTTTTTCTTTTTTTTTTTATTTTCATTTTTAAATTTTAAACTTACATGAAATGTATAATGAATATTTGTGTATCTTTATCAAGAATGAGATGAACATGTTATATAAATTAGTTAATGATGTAGGTAAAATTCATATTGTTTAGTGATAAAAAGGTCAATTGGAGGACAAGGTAACCAAATGGTTTATTGTCCAACAGGTTACATGTTTGAATTTTATGAAAATCAAATATTCTAAACCTTAAGGTCACTAAAAATTTGTCTATTCATTAATTTTAGAATATCAAAATTAATCAAAATACGTGTTAATTGATTCGAATATCTAATTATAAAAAAAATGTTAGAAAAATTTCAATATTATACTATTTTAATGGTGAGATCAAACTTCGATAACAATTCTTCCAAATTTATCATCAATGATATATAATCTTTCATCTTAACCTATAAAATTACAAAAAATTAATAAGAGTTTCTCCCTCTCTCTCCGGCTTATAGATGACATTTACATTTGATTTTTGATACAGAAAAATAATAATGATATTTGTACAACATTATCAAATTAAAAGAAGTCATCAAAGGGATTGATGTCTTATAAAGGGAAATTTTAATAGTATGCACTTTTAATTATATTATTTTTTTAATTATAATATTATTTTAATTATAATTCATAAGTTTTTTAGTTATGTCTCATTATATTTAGTTATGACTCAAAAAATTAAAATTATGTTATTTTTTTTAATTATAAAGTGCATATAGTGTATCATATAAATTCTATGAAGCCAATTAAATTGGGTCACCTTGTGATTGGACTAGTAGATAAGTGTCAACATAATTACAATGTATCTATCTAAGTAGGTTTTCTTACTTGTAACTCTCACTTCTGCGTCAATAAATTTTCTTTGTTGACAAGGAAAAACAAAAAAAAAATAGAAAAATTGTGCCACCTAATAAAAAATAGGGACCATTAAAAATTTATCATCCACATAGGTTGTGATGATTGGTACGTAATCCACCTTGTTCTCTTGAGTTATGTTGGATTTGTTTTCGTTATAATGTCGTTTTATTTTAAGTGTGGTCCTGTCAACGGTTGGGCCCGTTGTTTTTGAAAACTTCTCCTCAAACTTTTTGTTCTTATTTGTTTCAATTCCGAGTTTCCGCTTGTTTCGGAAGGTGCGAGGTTGGGTCCGGAGTGTCTTGGGGTGAACTGAAATTTTTTCCAGGTTGGAGAGCAGAGCCGCACGTGCGGGAGGTGAGGTCGCACGTGCAGAGAACTAGATGAAGCTATGTGCTAGACTACATTACATGCAGGTGCAAGAGTGGACGTGCGGGAGAGGATTGCACACGCGGGGGTGGATGCTGCATGTGTAGAAAATGTCAGATTCGAAAAATTCTATTTTTTCTCTCCTTGGGGTTGAGTTTATCTCACTTTTGACATCTCTCTCTCTCTAAAAATATCATTTCATCTCCCCTCTCTCTAAAAACCTCTACCAAACATGTTAAACTCTTGATCTCTTCCAATCCATTGAGATTTTGGTACTAGTTCCTTATACCAAAACGACGAGCATATCGAGGGCTTCATTTTACCGGTGAAGATCGAATTCCGGCAAAGTTGATTTTTGGGCTTTTCTCCTCTTTTCTCTTTGAGGTAGGGGATTTCTTACTTGTATATTGCTCATAGGGAGTTAATCATGAGATTAAAATTTATGGGTTATACTTTTGTTGAGTTAAAACTGAGTAGGTTGTGGCCTTGATATCTATGAATTAAAATTTTGAGAAATAAAATGAATGGATTGGGAAAATGGGGGAGTATTTTAACTCGAAAGTAGAAGAATTGACTTTCGAAATAGAAGAAAGAAATGATAATTCTATGTGAATTTCATAAATTAATTCGAGGTTGAATTATGAATATTCATTTTACTATTGTTGTCATCAGGCCTGCGGGCATCAGTTCAGAATTGTCAGCATCAGGCCTATGGGCATCAGATCAGTATACGAATTTGAGTATCAAGCTTGCGGGCATCAGTTCAGAATTGTCAGTATCAAGCCTGTGGGCATCAGTTCAGTACATAAGTTTGGGTATCAGGCCTGCGGGCATCAGCCAGTATTTGAGGATTAGTTATCTGCAGATATCAGATTCTGTTTCAGGGAACAGTAATACAGGGATAATAATCAGTGTTCGAGGACAGTGTTTATTCAGCTTTTTGACTGTGTGTTGATTATGCCCGACTGTGTGTCTTGCATTTTATTTTAAAGCTGTTATGCTGTCCGTTTATCTGTTTATTTATTTCCTTTTCGCTTTATTTATCTTTTGCAGGGTCAGTTTTAGCACGATTGCTTCCAACCCAACAGGCATTCCCCAAGCACCTTGGACACGAGGTCGTTGACTCCATCGATCTGAGGATCTAATCGACGGACAGCCAGTGTTCCATTCTCTACCCCCTACTACAAGAAGGAAGCAGAGAAAACGCAGTACATCTGAATAGAGAGCACCTGAACAGTGGTATCCTTCATCAGTGGACAATTGGATTGAGGTCCCCATTGAGACAGATCTACCGATAGTTCAGACAAATCGAAACAATATGACGGCACCGACAGGGGTTGACCAAATGCAGGAAACCATGCGGGCCATGCAACAGGATGCCGTTCGCCGGGATGAACTCGCCAAGCAACAATCTGAGATTATGACCCAACAGGCTGAGCTTATCACCCGACTGCAACAACAGAGCACAACATCCGCTTCACACCAAATCCCTCCTCCGGCAGGAGCCCCATTACCTGAGAAGGCTCCTGTTATTCAGGACATCCCTCCGAACACCCAGAATACTATACCGACTATCCAAAATCTGCAAGAGGACACAAGTCTTCCAACGGGGCCAGCCCCGCCCCCGATTCCTCCACAACTGTCCAAGGTCCATACACCCAATCACCCGGACTCTCCATCCGAGGTCGAGGTTGATCAAACAGCTCTGAAATTGAGCAAGCTGGAGAAACTTTTCAAGAAATCCCAAGGGGCCAAGGCTATGCCGGATATCGGAGATGGATATACCGAGGAGGCCGTAACGCTCCCCGATAGGTTCAAAATGCCACAAATCGACCGTTTTGACGGGACCGGTGACCCCATGGTCCATATCCGACTGTTTGCGGATGTCTTGCGGCCAATGGGCCTTACACGACAACAGAAGCTCTCATTATTCGGCCGAACCCTGTCGGGTGTGGCCTCTCATTGGTACGCAAGATTATCGGATGAGGTGAAGAAGAACTGGGATGAAATGGCTGAGGCCTTTGTCACACAATATTCTTATAATACTCAGATCGAGATCACAACCCGTGATCTAGAAACGACAAGGCAAGAACCTAAGGAATCTTTCTCGGACTTTGTGATCCGATGGAGGGCAAAGGCGTCAACGATGACTCTAAGGCCCACTGACAGAGATCAAATTCGGATGATTGTGCGCAATCTCCACCCGAAGCTAATGCAAAGGATGATTGTGGTCCCCTTCCCTACTTTCGCAGATTTACATGATATGGGGGTGCAAATAGAAGATGCTATGAGGCAAGGACTGTTTGACCAGGACAGAGAACAACCGAGGAGGACCTTCAACCGCAACAACAATGCAGGCCCGAGCGGCCCTGCAAATACGAGAGCCGACATCTGTTTTTGAATACACTTGTGTGTTTCTTTGCATTGCATTTGCATTGGTGCGCCTAGGACACCGTGTTTGCCATCTGCTATTCCTGAACGGTTTGCCGGAGGCTTGTCTTGTCAAGGCATGACCATAAGGCTGACCGGTTATGGGCTCTGCCAGTATGGGAACACAAACCCCGGTTTTACCGGGGCACCCTCTTCGCCTCGGTTTGCGTGCCCGTGTGCACGCATTTCGAGGCATCTCATTTTCACAGCAT
>NW_021026927.1:571626-644546 GCF_004153795.1 Camellia sinensis | reverse complement strand
GTTCTTGAGCCGAGGCAACTTTGGTGATGACGGACATGTGGCCTTTTGGCACCGAGTCAGGGTTTCCTAAATTCTCCCATAATAAAATATTTAGGTGGCGACTCTGTATCTGGCAAAGCAGTCCATGTTTGGCACTACTTTTTCAAAAATCAGTTTTCCTAAAACGATTTACCAGACTTGGACTCTTTGGTTCAGACTTAGAACCGTGACTGACGAAAAGCCGAGTCCGAGCTGTAGCGAGGTCCCCCCGCGGCCCTGTTACACCGGTCCTCACGGAACCGCCAGCCAAACAGCTAGCAGCCACCCAGATCGGACACAGAGAAAACGCCAAGTCACTAGAAGAGAGGACTCCCAGGATTATCAAAAGGATGACTTATGGAGCTGACTTGATGGACGAACGAGGGGCGATCCTAAACCCATCTGAAGAATTAGCTTCACCATTCTCTCAGGCAATAGAATGTGTTGACCTGCTAAATAGGTTTGCCCTACCAAAATTCAACCTATACGATGGAAAAAGGGATCCAACTAGCCATATTCAACATTATACCTAAGACATGATGTTATGGATCAATAATGCCCCGATCATGTGTCGAATGTTCTCCTCAAGCCTAGGAGAAATGGCATTTCGTTGGTACCATAAACTGGAAGTCCGATCAATCAATGATTGGAAGCAGTTGTAGCAAGCGTTCGTCTCACACTTTATCACCAACAGCTGACCACCAAAATAAGTAGATGTACTCCTCACAATGAAGAAAGACGATACAGAAAGCATATGAGAGTATGCCAGTAGATATTGGGCGGCCTACAATGAGATTGATAACTGTAACAAACAGTTAGCAGTGGCCTCATTCAAATTGGGATTGCAGTCCACAAGTAAGCTTCGACAGTCCTTAACAAAGAAGCTACCTACTGATGTGGCTAGTCTAATAAGGCGAGTAGAGCAGCACTGTAAAATCGAAGATGATCTACGAAGGACTGACGAGCCAAAATCTGCTCGGCTCTCTCCAAGAGCTCTGAGAAATAATGAGAAGAAGTCTCCTGACATCAAAAGAAATGAATCAAATGCCATCGCCGAACAATCAAAGCCAAGAAATGAGGCTTTTCGAGCGGTCGTCACCACTTTCACCGAACTTATATACCGTCTGATAGAAAAGATCTAGAATGAGTCCTACTTCTCTTGGCCTCCAAAGATGATCGGAGACCCATCTCTTCGAAATCATAGATTATGATGTTTCTACCACAAAGACTATAGGCATCTTACAGGGGATTGCAAGGTATTGAAGCAATATCTGGAAGAGCTGGCTTAAAACGGGCATTTACGATCTTATATCAACCATTCTCTTGATCGAAAAGGGAAAGGAAAGCACAAAAGCAGTGATGCGCAACAAATGGCAGTCATTATTATGATATATTCAATCCCTCAAAAAGTCAGATGGTAAGAACATCAGCACATCATGGAGAGGTAATAACTCTATCCAAAGTCCATTCCAAAAGAGTGTGTTGCTCAAAATCACGGATCACAATTCTGATGACGATCTGACATGGGTTCATCAGCCTCACAATGGTGCTCGGGTAGTAACCCTACAAATCAAGGGATTCGTAGTCAAAAGGCTATTGATAGACCAGGGAAGTTTTTCAAAAATCATGTACTATGCGCTCTCCAAACAAATGGAACTGTTCTTAGAAGCCCTACTCTTGGTAAACTCACCACTCTATGGTTTCAATTCAAGCCCAATTTTTTCCTTGGGAAAAATCCTTTTATCGGTGAAAGCTGGAGCAACGGTTCAAAACGTTGAATTTCAAGTGGTAAATGTGCCCTCCCCATATAATGCCATAATGGAATGAACATGGCTCCACCAAATGAAGGCAGTTCCATCCACATTCCACTAGATTGTATGCTTTCCAGCGAAAAATAGAATAAGGGAAATAAGGAGAGATTAGGCAATGGCGAAACAATGCATGGCTATGTCTACTGCAAAACAAGTAATCCAAGAAATCTGAACACAAGAATTCAAGGTTGCCGAGAAGTAGGTCGGTGCCCAACCTAGCGACAAAAGCACCAAAGAACTTGAGAAGATGCTGATTGACCCCACTAACAATGAGATGTTCTTCCTCATAGGAAAATGTCTTACCTCATAAGAAAAGGAGCAACTAGTTCACTTCTTACTTCGTTACAAGGACATTTTTGCATGGACCCCATATGAAATGGAGGGAATCGACCTGCATGTGGTATGCCACAAGCTTAATGTAAGTCTGGGCTCGAAGCTGGTGGTACAGCAGAGTAGAAGGTCGGCACCACAACATACAGATGCCGTAAAGGAGGAAGTCACAAGGTTACTCGAAGCTGACGCCATTCGCGAGGTGCAATATCTGGAGTGGCTGTCCAACACTATTGTTATCAAGAAGAAGAAAGGGAAATGGAGGGGTTGTGTGGATTTCACTGATCTAAACAAAGCTTGCCCCCAAAGATAGCTTTCCATTACCCAAAATTAACCAACTGGTAGATGCAACGTCCAAGCATGAGAGGATGAGTTTCCTAGATGCATACAAGGGCTACTATCAGATAGTAATGCATCCGGACGATCAGGAAAAAACGTCCTCCATTACTCCTCTAGGATTGTTCTATTGCAAGGTAATGCCGTTTGGATTGAAAAATACAAGGGCTACATACCAGCGGTTGGTTACAAAGATGTTCGATAAATAGATCAAACGCAACCTTGAAGTCTACATCGATGATATGGTGGTCAAGTTATAGGACACCAACGATCACCCATCCGATCTTCAAGAAGCATTTAGGGTGCTTTGAAAATACAAAATGAAGCTCAATGCAGCAAAATGTGCCTTTGGGGTTGGATTTGGGAAGTTTCTTGGGTATATTGTTACTTATCGAAGAATAGAAGCCAACCTTGACTAGATCCAAGCACTGTTTGATTTATCTCCTCCCACATCCGTAAAAGGGATCCAGACCGCTTACCAGGATGGCTGTAGCGCTCAACATATTCATCAGTTGATCATCAAACAGGTGCCAACCATTCTTCAAATTAACAAAGAAAAAATCTCAGTTTGAGTGGATCTGAGAATGTAATCTTGCACTACAAGAATTGAAAGCCTATCTGGCCAAATCACCCCTACTCACAAGCCTAGCAGTGGGGGGAACGCTGTATGTATACCTAGTTCGACCATGTTGTAAGTTTGACACTCGTTAGGGAATCACCAAATGGGCAATCATCGGTCTTCTACATAAGCAAAACATTGCTCGATGTAGAAACCAAGTATTTACCTTTAGAAAAAACTCCTTTGGCGCTTGTCGTGACGTCCAGGAAACTACGACATTACTTCTTGGCCTATTCCATCATCATTTATTCAGAACATCCACTTAAACAAATCCTTCACAAGCCAAATTCGTTGAGAAGAATTTTCAAATGGGCTGTCGAGCTCGGGCAATACGACATCCACTTCAAACCATGAACATCAATTAAGGGACAGGTTCTGGTAGATTTTATGGTAGAACTCTCCCTAAGAGAAGGAGGCAGGAGGGGGAAGCGAGGACTCACTGGGTAAAGCATGGACCATGCACTACAATGGTGCTTCAAACAACATAGGAGTAGGAATAGGGTTTGTACTTACCACGCCCGACAAAGAGGCTATAGAAATCGCTGCTCGGCTAGATTTTTCGGTCACCAACAATGAATGTGAATATGAGGCTCTTATTAATAGACTCACGACTGCCAAATTGCTTGGAGTAGACCCTATCAGTGTTCAGTGCGATTCACAGTTGGTCACCAAGTAGATGAATGGGGAATATGCAGCATGTGATGAGAGAATGATGAAATATTTGGCTACGACCAAGAATGCAGCAGAGTAATTTTCTTCATTCGAGATTTAGCAAATAGGATGAGATCAAAACAGCCATGCAGACGCATTAGCTAGCGTAGCTTAGCTACGACAATTGACCAAAAGAATACTTGAACAATTAAGGTCGAAACCATCATCTCCTCCAACATTGCGGAAGAGAGAACTATGTGGCACATCAAGCAAGCTGAAAATTAGATGACTCTGCTTGTCCGCTATCTGTCCGAAGGAATATTACTAGCCGACAAAAAAGATGCACATTGGATTAGGCTCCAGGCTACACATTTTTTGATGAATTGCTCGAACCAGCTATACAAAAAATCATATTCCGGCCCTTACCTAAGGTGCATCCACCCAAACAAGGTAGCAAGCATCTTGGAGAACGTTCATGAAGGATCGTATGGAGCCCACTTCGGAGGCAGATCTCTAGCCCATCGAGCCCTTACCTAGGGGTATTGGTGGCCCTATATGTAGAAAGATATACAAGAATTTGTGCAGTTATTCTCAACATGCCAAAGGTATGTACCGATTGTTCAGCAACCCTCTAACGAACTTAACCCAGTTGCTAGCCTTTGGCCATTTGCTCAATGGAGACTAGATTTGGTCAGACCAATGCCAAGAGCCCCAGGAAATTTAAAATGGTTAGTTGTGGCCACAGATTATTTCACGAAATGGATAGAAGTAGAACCACTGGCCAATATCAAAGATGTGGATATCAGGTGATTTCTTTGGCGCAACATAATCACCAAATCGAAATTCCAAGGGCACTTATATCAGACAATGGCACGCAATTTGACTGTAGATTATACAAGGAACTGTGTGGCCAATATAGGACTAAAGCTTATTACTCAACACTGGCTTATCCTTAGAGCAACAGGCAAGAAGAAGCTTTGAACAAAACTATCTTGAACGGGGATCAAGAAACAATTGGAAGCGTCCAAGGAGAGGTGGGCTGAACAACTCCTGATGGTCCTCTGGGCATACCGAACTACTCCTCGATGTGCAACTGGAGAAACCCCCTTCTCACTTGCATTCGGAATGGAGGCTGTCATTCCATTGGAAATTAATTTTTCAACAGGAAGAGCTAACTTGGTAGAAAATGGCACGAACGAAAATCTGATTTTAATGAATCTTGATCTAACTAAGGAAAAACATGAGAAGGCATCGCTTCGGCTGGCAAGATACCAACAAGAAATAGCTCGAGCCTATAACATGCACGTAAAACATCGACGGTATATGATTGGTGAACTAGTCCTAAAGAAGATCGTCCCAAGTGACCGCCAGGGAAATTGGGACAGACCATATCAAGTCACAGATCTGGCAGGGGAAGGGGCATATGAAATCATCAATCAACGGGGAAATGTTCTGCCAAGGCCTTGAAATGCGATGTATTTGAAGAAGTATTATCATTAATCTTGTAGCAGTTATGTAATAATGCTTGGACAAAGGGCATAATGAATAAATACAGGGTACTTTACATATCTAGAAAACTGTTGATTGTTTCATGAACTGCCATAAAACTTTACAACTAAGTACGAATGACATTTTTCAATAACCCAAGTCGTCGATCAAATAAAAAAAAACAAAAAAAAAAACCAAGGGCTATACACAGCTTCACAAATTATCCAGCTCGGTAGGAATCGGGATATTGGGGTTCGACATGGGTACTTGGGAGTATGACGTAGATGATTCAGCTACTCTCATCTTTTTCATTGCCGCCCCATATCCCTCTTCGAAGAAAAAGTTCTCCAATTTGTTCATTTGATCCAGATACGCAGTGTTCGCCTCATTCCATGTAGCCTTGGTGTTTTCCTTTAACCAACCTCTCGTTCGCTCTTTATCGCTTCCATGGTCACTTTTTGTGCCTTATGATCCGACCTCGGCTTGTCCAGCGATCGGTCTTTATCATCGGTTGGAATACATACTTGATTAGGCCCTCCCCAACATCTTTCGTTTGCTCTTCGCTTGATCGTATTAGTTGGCGACTTGATGACGGAGCTTCCTCTAATGGATGATTTTCCGATTTGCATCGGCCTTGCGTGCCCGCTTCTCGATGGGTTACCTGCGTAGCATTCGATTGCTTTGTTAGAAAATGTCTCCTTGCCATATCTAGTGCCAACGAATCAGATAACTCCGTTGACACGAGGACCTCTTCTGGTCATCGATCACTTTTGCTTACTATTTCCAATAAGAGGGGTAGCAACGGTCCTTCCTCTTAAGGCTCTTTGGGTGCCTCAGCCGCAACGTTGGGGGCAAGAGGGTGTAGCAAAACAATAGCCACCCGAGAAAGGAATTGATCTATCAACACTTCGGCCGATCAAGAAGTTGCAATAGTGCACCTTGAAACTATTTATAGAGTTGGTAAATTCATCCCCTATGACTTGTTGTGTCAATTTGTATTTACAGAACGATGATCTGCGGGCACACAAGTTTTTGGTTAGTATAATAGACCCAATTACAATCAATGCATAAAATTGTGAAGATTCTTTGAGATAATGCTGACTTGCACCCAACACTCTGGGCACAGTGTCAGCTCCATCGGCAAAAAATGGCGATTAAAATTCCCAACTCCCTAACACCATAACTACATCATCTGCTTCTATGGCGTAAGTTCCAAGAAGAAGCTGAACAAGCGACCTATCCTGATCTTAGTGTTTGGATGCAAGGAAGAATGCCCCTGAAGGGGATTAATAGAGACTATAGCACTATGGTAGCTCTTTCAAGCCTAAATCTAGGTTTAACATATTGTTCAAGGCAAGCATTCCATTCACAATTTTGAAAAAGTTTGTATTCAATAGAAACGGGGGAACTCCATAATGCACTAGGATCTCGCGAAGGTGGGGATGAAAGGGAAACCTAACCCCACCATCTACTATGAACAAAACTAACCAAGGGACCCTATCGTCACTAGGAAACAAGAAATTATCATTTGGACAAGAAGATTCTATGTTAAATACTATTAGGGATATCACAGGTCGTTCGAAATTGAGCTATACCCTCTGGACTACTAAGCAAACAAGCATATTTCCCCATCTCTACCCAAATCTATGGAAGCTAAATATCTAGAGGAGAGAACGAAGAAACTTACGATAAATGGAAGGAGAGACCCAAGGAAGGTGTTTTGTTGAACGATGGTAGTAGAACAGGTGTTAGCACCAGATGTCGTGTAAGGCAAAAATACTGCCAACACAAATATCCCAAATATCAATGCTAATGATTTGTATCTCTATATGTGTAAAAGAAATGCGTAGAAGAAGGAGTAGAAATGATGCACCCTTTTGACGCACATATCACTTCATTCGAATAATGTGCCGTTGCATTTAATGTCAAGTACTCATGGACGTTTCAAATCATTGACGCGCGCCAGGTGACATAAGTGCATAGAAAATTGGAGCCCTCAAAACCCTAAGAAACCCTAAGAAAACCTCCTAGAAATAATACATCGGCTGAAAACAATGTTGATCTCTTACTTGGAAGCAAGGAATAGACCTATGAGGGTTCTTCTAAGAAAACCTATCTCAGGGATAGTACATCGGTAGAAAACGATGCCGATCTCTTGGTTGGGAGTAAGGAATGGACCTATGAGGGTTCTCTTAAGAAAACCTATCCCCAAGGGTAGTACATCGGCGAAAAACAACGTCGATCTCCAGCTTGGGAGCAAGGAATGGACCTATGAGGGTTCTCTTACGAAAACCTATCCCAAGGATAGTACATCGGCTGAAAACGATGTCAATCTTTTGCTTGGGAGCAAGGAATGGACCTATAAGGGTTCTTCTATGAAAACCTATCCCAGGGATAGTACATCGGCTGAAAACAATGCCAATCTCGTTGTCATGACCCGAACCTGCCCCTATGGGTTAAGGCCATAACCGGCCAGTAATCACGAGATTACCTACGGCCTCAAACCAAATAAGACAAAACTCATCAGAGTAAAGGGGCCAAATGGAAGCAAATTTAAAACTTTGTCCATAGAGCCGTGCTTATGTGCACATCATAACATTCCATACATACATCTGTTAATAACTCACAACAGAAAGTATAGTAACAAAAGTTCTATACAGACAGGATCATTCAAATCTAAGTCAGCCAAAACAAAGCTATATACAGACGTACACCAAAGTCCTCCCCAACATGACAAAATAACATAGAACGGCAGAAGGGCGAAGACATGTCTCGTGCGTGAGACGCAAGGCTGACCCTTCAAACTTAGGTTGTTCCAAACAGACTTCCCTGAGGCTGGGTTTGGACCTCTCTTGGCTCACCTACAAACACATGAATGAGCGTGAGCAAGAGCCCAGTGAATAATATCAAATAAAGAATATATATTGGAACAATATACATCAAACGGCCTTGGGCCCAACTTATATTTCTAACTAGTACATACATAAATAGACATATGCAAGTTAAGTAACTGTGGTTCCAAACACATCATACGGCCTCGGGCCCAATTCATTAGTGTCATTCAGGTCAAACTGGCCTTTGGCCCAATCAAACTTTCTTTTGTGTCAAAACGGCCTTTGGCCTATTCAGATGACAAACTGGCCTTTGGCCCATTCATTCGTTCATGTCGAAATGGCCTCTGGCCCATTCATTCATGTCAAAACAGCCTCCTGCCCATTCATTCCTGTTAAAACAGCCTCCGGCCTATTCTTTCATGTCAAAACGGCCTTCGGCCCATTCTTTCATGTCAAAACAGCCTTCGGCCCATTCATTCTATTATTTAGATCAGACTGGCCTCTGGCCCACTTATTTGGTATAGCAAACATTGTCCACAAATCGAATCAATGAACTTAAAAAACTTACATAGAAGTAAGCAATTGGACAACAACATATTTCAGATATCTCTGTTAAGATATTACTCACAGCGATCGGTTGGTTGGTTCACCCTGGAGCTCGACCCTACACATTCCATGAACACAAAAGGGTTAAAAACAATTCAATCCGTTCTAAATTCACATTTTCCTCTTTATGCTTCATTCTTATCTCTTTAACTCAATTACAATGCTCAATGCATGCCAAAGAATACTAGGAAGTGAAAGAGAGCAGAAAATGAAACACATAATGTCTTTTCAAAATTTCAAAAAACAGGGTCCCCGCTCGAGCGTGGACTTCCCCGCTCGAGCCCAACCTTGAGGCCTGCAAAAGTACTGGATGCATCAAATTTATGCTCGAGCTTGAAGTCTAGCGCTCGAGCGGAAGGCCTCACTACATGGCTCCCCACTCGAGCCTGAAATTATCCCGCTCGAGCGGACACCATGTCTGCAAAAAGTGCTGGATCTTGTTAAGATATTACTCACAGTGATCGGCTTGTGGATTTGCCCTGGAGCTTGACCCTACACATCATATAGCACATATGGGTCACAAACGATTCAATCCATTCTTTAATTCACATATTCCTCTTTAGGCTTCATTCTTATCTCTTTAACTAAATTACAATGCTCACTGCATGCCTAAGAGTACTTAGAAGTGAAAGAGGACGGAAAACGAAACTTAGAATGCATTTTCAAAATTTCAGAAAACAGGGTCCCTGCTCGAGCATGGACTTCCCCGTTCGAGCGGACCCATGAGGTCTGCAAAAGTACTGGTTATGCCATTTTTACGCTCGAGCGTGGAACTTGGACGCTCGAGCGGAAGTCCATTCTACATAGCTCGCCGCTCGAGCGTGGACTTCCCCGCTCGAGCAGACATCATGCCTGCAAAAATACTGGGAGCATGAATTCCCCGCTCGAGCGTCGGTTCCCCCGCTCGAGCGGACCCATGAGGTCTGCAAAAGTACTGGTTATGCCATTTTTACGCTCGAGCGTGAAACTTGGACGCTCGAGCAGAAGTCCATCCTACATAGCTCCCCGCTCGAGCGTGGACTTCCCCGCTCGAGCAGACATCATGCCTGCAAAAATACTGGGAGCATGAATTCCCCGCTCGAGCATCGGTTCCCCCGCTCAAGCGGACATCATAAATTCTGGATTTTCCAGAATGGTTTCTTGAGTTCAATTTCGACATTTCAACCCTATTTCTTGCATATTATGGCTCCAATTTCACACATACATATACCCACATGATACCAACACCAAATCATAACACAATGAAGCTCCATTTCTCTAATTACTTACATGCATGCCTCAAATTAACCCATACTCATCACCAATACATCAAATTCAAACATGCAAAGTTCATACCTCCATGATCTACTCTTGCATGTGAGAAATATTCATTCATATCAACTTAATTGGTGAAGAGATGATCAAATACATGGATTTCAAACAAGATTCAACATAGATTATACACATTGTGTTCAAATATGGAAATTCATAGTAATTTCCTACATGCATGCATCTATTGACTTTAAATTCAACACATACAACTGAAATTATGTCAATTCTCACTCTTGATTACCTAACTAGCTTGAATACACAAAATCACAAGTCCAAACTTATGAATCAAGGGATGATTACTCACCTAGGAGCTTAATCCTTACAATCTATGGTAAATTCTTGAGTGTGCCTTCAAGATCACCAAGCTTTGAGGCTAAAGCTTCAATTTTCCTTCAACCCCTCTCCCTCTAGCCGACCCTCTCCTCTTCTTAGTGTTTATGGTCAGCCAAGTGAAGCTTAAAGGAGAGAAATTGGGTGTGTAGTGCCCATATTAAAAGCCTCTCTTGTTATATTATTTTAATATGAAATAATAGAGCACTAAGTCACTAATTAAATCAATTTAATTTGATCCGAATCAGTTTCCAATTAAATTTCACCGTAGGCTCTAAAAATTATGCCAATCACAATGGCACAATCAATTCCGGGTTCTGTGGCCGATAAGACCTTCAATTTAATTTCCAAAACAGACAATCAAACAGATATTCCTACGGTGAATAGATAGAAATTCAAAACTACATATTTTCACTTAATGGCACACGAAATCATATCAAAATACATAATCAAATTCATAATAAGGACCCATTAGCATAATACGGAACAAGGTTATCACAGTCTTCCCCCTTTAGGAAGTTTGGTCCTCCAAACTTATTTCACCTTTAGTCAAACACAATTCGGAACACTTCTCGTTCAACGGTTCCAATCCTTTTTGATAGCCATTACTTAGTCTCAAAATCAAGCGACACTCTGTTCTTAATCAGTCAGAGACTTACCTTTTCCCCCTTGCAAGGTCTGTATGGCGTCACACCAAAACTAGAGTATAGGCTGTGGTTGTAAGCAAGGTCTGCCAACAACGGATAGATCTTCCAAATTCCCTGAAAAATCTACTACATATATTTGGAGCATTTCTCCCAAGAGTCCTTTCTGATTATACATCAATTTGCAGATGGAAAGTAGCGTTGACTCACAATTCAGTTCCCATTGCCTCTCGAAGGCTTGTCAGAATTCAGGCACATTTTAGGATTCCGATCTACCTCAATGGACATTGGGATCCCATGCAACCAATCAATCTTATCGATGTAAACAGTGGCTAGTCTACAAGCACCATACAAAATTTTACAGGAGAAATGAGCGAACTTAGTAATTTTTCATACAATAACCCAAACGGGACTTATACCTTGGGTGCTCAAGGTAGCCCCACAATGAACTTTGTAGTCACATATTTCCATTCCCATTCCGAAATAGAGAGAGGTTGCAGTAGTTCCGCCAGTATCTGTTATTCAACTTTGACTCGTTGGCACCGAAAACATTCAGACACAAATTCAACAATTTCCTTCTTCACAATGGGTCGCCAACATACTTGTTTCAAATGCCAACTAACCTTACCATAGAAGTTTGATCCATTTCTTGTCACAGAAGTTCAATTCATTTCTCAATAATTTTGCAATTCACAACCTAATTCAGTACTTAGTTTAGTGACTCATCGCAGTTATCCAAGGTTAACCAAAAGTCTTCAGGAATATGAAATGGATCTAGATACTGATTCCCGAATCAACAAAGGTAGCATCGAAGCAATCAATTTCTAACACAATACACGTGTCCTCAATTCATTCAACAGTTTACGGTTTACAATTCAGTCCACATTCAATCTCCTGTTCTATCGAGTCTTTCCATATTGTCTGATAATCGTCAAAAACATAAGGCAATGCATATACAAATCCCCATGATGTCAAGGACAATATCAAAGGAGTCAATCACATATTAAACACCATTTACACAACCCCAGAGCCCCAATTACAGAACATAATGGCACTGAGCAGTTATTTACACAGAGCGTACTGAATTCAGACACTTTCGGATAATCAGGGTTTTTCAAAGCTCCTTTGATGCTAATAATATCCACATAATACCAAAGGATGCCATTCCGAACAAAACAAAGGAATAATTGTCTCAGAATCAAAGCACACTCGTTCGCAACCGTCGGTGGCCGATTCGAGATCGATTAAACAAACCCACTCGTACAAAACCATCGGTGGCAAAAGAGATATCTCAACAAAGGTGCTATATAGACTTGACGTCCCCTAGCACGAAAGGACATCTCAAGAATGTCATCCAAACAAACACAATATCACTCACCATAACCTGATTTCCCAAAATCCGATAACACTGAGGCAGACTTATAAAACATATTCTAGTTAGTCGAGGATAAATATTCAGCACCATTTACAATCAAATTAATCTGCTGTCATCGGTTTCCATAACGTCAAATAAGCAAGAATATGGCAATTTAGAAGCATCGTTCCTTAAGACACCCAATCACGGGATTTGTACGATTCTATTCATTTATAACACATATGTCCCAATAGTGGAAGGTCTTAGATCAATCTGTTGATAGCCCACAAAAGGTCTTTCAAATAAGTAAAGTATTCCAAACAGATTCACGTTTTGGGTCTATCAGTTTTTCTGTCAAGAATAAGCTGGCTACTTATTTACAAGCAATCCTTAATCCCCCTCTACAAAACCAAATTAGATAGAGGGTTTTACCAAATCGATCCTGGCAAAGGTCTTATGAAATTAAATCAAACAAAGGTCCCATCAAGTCACATCCAATGAGGGTTCTAACAAGGCCATATCAGTCAAAGGTTCTATTGGATCAAATCAGATAAAAGTTTTCTCAAATAGGGTACATTCGGTTCTGTAAGGCATACTCCGTTTGCTTAGGTACATGGTTGATAGTTTCACAATTGTCCTAAGTTCACCAGTTCTCAAAGTCCTATCGGAATCATTCATCACAACTGTTCATATCAAAGTATTTCAAATCATATACAATATGGCACTGTTCACATGAGTTCAGGTGTAGTTGCATATGCAGGCGTTCATATCAGGAGTTATATATCATAATCAGTATAGAAATTCTCAAATAGGTCTTATATGCAAGCACATGGTACACAGTAACACATTAAGCAAAGTTCTTCGATTACACATAATACAGGATTTGTCACGCAGAGGTTCCAAATTAGTCGCAAAAACATAGGTTTATGAGTCGGGCCCAGTATAGTTACATAATCTAGTCAATTCTCTACCAATCAAAATGCATGGTCTCACAGTTATAGAGTTCATTACTTGGGGTGCTCAACTCAGTCACACAATCACCGAGTCACAATTCCAATGGTTTAGTCAATGAAGGTAGTAATATAACAAATCACCCCGAGCATAGGTTCAGATGTACATATGCATGTGCAGAGTTATTCAATATCCCAACACGTATTTCACAAATTTTCCAAATGGAACATAAACATTCAATGAATATGGTCTCGATCTTGTGGGTCTAATCAATCTAGATACACATGTAGCAGATACGAAAGAATATGCCGATCCGAATCAAATAATATCCCAAGCAAAGATGTACACATGTACTAATTCAGAATCAATCAACACATAAGCATTCGTTTATGAACAGTATAGATACCTGGGATAACGGTAGCAGTATTTTGAGAACTTTCTGGGATGAGTGTGATTACTCTATCCTGATTAGCAATTCTTACCATTGATACGGATCTAGCTGAGGCAGAAGATTTATTCACATTTTGTTCAGTCCGGGGACAGTTCCTCGCCATACGGTCCATTTCACCACACCTATAACAAACCCCAGAAATCCGATAACAAACTCTTCAATGTTTCTTACACTGGTGGTGGCAAAGATTCTTGCCATAGCGGCAACTGGCATTTTTGTCTTAAGATTTCAGCCATTTCTTGTACTATTCTTTCCAGTCTATCAAGTTGGGCTGTGGAAGAGCCTTCCAGCTCATATGCCCTTAATTTACTCACTCTCTACACAAACTCTTAGTAAACCTTGCCGATTACTGGGGTGCCCAATACAAAAATAGACACAGATACACATGGGTACATTTGCACGTTGTTATATTCTCACTTCATGTATCGTCAAGATACAATTAATCACATACGTAACAGATGATTGCATACTTATCAGATATCGCATGCTGAACAGTTACTAAGTAATTATATACTCAAATCATGTTCATATTTCACATAGACACCCATTTGCATAATCGAATGCACATGGACAACTTTTCATGATTCATTTGTTCATGTATGTGCATTATAACAAAACAAACTTGTTGTACACACCAGTGCAACAATTTATATCTTATGTAATCACATGTTATCACCATCTGATTAAACTTGCATTATGGTTTATATAGAAGATTCACAGGTATGCATCTACTAAAGAGCATACATATTCAAATATTTTGCAATGCAAGCAATTCACAAACTTATAGCACATGATCGTTCATATCAAAACATTTAAGCATGTTCTCGATGCTTCCAATTTCATACTTATCACATGAATGCATCCTAGATCTTTTCTAGACGTTTGTTGCTCTTTTGGACAAGTATGTGAGTTAATAACTTGTGCTCTGATACCACTCTGTTACGACCCGAACCCGCCCCTATGGGTTAAGGCCATAACCGGCCAGTAATCACGAGATTACCTACGGCCTCAAACCAAATAAGACAAAACTCATCAGAGTAAAGGGGCCAAACGGAAGCAAATTTAAAACTTTGTCCATAGAGCCGTGCTTATGTCCACATCATAACATTCCATACATACATCTGTTAATAACTTACAACAGAAAGTATAGTAACATAAAGTTCTATACAGACAGGATCATTCAAATCTAAGTCAGCCAAAATAAAGCTATATACAGACGTACACCAAAGTCCTCCCCAACATGACAAAATAACATAGAACGACAGAAGGGCGAAGACATGTCTCGTGCGTGAGACGCAAGGCTGACTCTTCAAACTTAGGTTGTTCCAAACAGACTTCACTGAGGCTGGGTCTGGACCTCTCTTGGCTCACCTACAAACACATGAATGAGCATGAGCGAAAGCCCAGTGAATAATATCAAATAAAGAATATACATTGGAACAATATACATCAAATGGCCTTGGGCCCAACTTATATTTCTAAGTAGTACATACATACATAGACATATGCAAGTTAAGTAACTGCGGTTCCAAACACATCATACGGCCTCGGGCACAATTCATTAGTGTCATTCAGTTCAAACTGGCCTTTGGCCCAATCAAACTTTCTTTTGTGTCAAAACAGCCTTTGGCCCATTCAGATGACAAACTGGCCTTTGGCCCATTCATTCTTTCATGTCAAATTGTTATTCGTATCAAACTATCATTCGTGTCAAACTGTTATTCGTGTCAAACTGGCCTTTGGCCCATTCGTTTATTCATGTCGAAACGGCCTTTGGCCCATTCATTCATGTCCAAACGGCCTCTGGCCCATTCATTCATGTCAAAACGGCCTCTGGCCCATCCATTCATTCTTGTCAGAACAGCCTCTGGCCCATCCATTCATTCTTGTCAAAACGGCCTCTGGCCCATTTAATCATTCATGTCAAAACGGCCTCTGGCCCATCTATTCATTCTTGTCAGAACGGCCTCTGGCCCATCCATTCATTCTTGTCGAAACGGCCTTTGGCCCATCCATTCATTCTTGTCGAAACGGCCTCTGGCCCATTTAATCATTCTTGTCAAAACGGCCTCTGGCCCATCCATTTATGTCAAAACGGCCTTCGGCCCAATTATTCATGTCCAAAACGGCCTTAGGCCCATTCATTCATTCTTGTCAGAATGGCCTCTGGCCCATCCATTCATTCTTGTCAAAACGGCCTCCGGTCCATTTAATCATTCTTGTCAAAACGGCCTTTGGCCCATCCATTCATGTCAAAACGGCCTTCGGCCCAATTATTCATGTCCAAAACAGCCTTCAGCCCATCCATTCATTCTTGTCAAAACGGCCTCTAGCCCATCCATTCATTCTTGTCTAAACGGCCTCTGGCCCATTTAATCATTCTTGTCAAAACGCCCTTCGGCCCATCCATTCATGTCAAAACGGCCTTCGGCCCAATTATACTTGTCAAAACGGCCTTCGACCCAATTATTCATGTCAATCAGTTATCCATAATTCAAACTAGCAAACTTGTAAAGAAATAAGCAATTGGACAATTGACAAACTTCAAAATATCGATATTACTCACAGTGATCGGCTTGTGGATTTTCCCTGGAGCTTGACCCTACATATCACATAACACATATGGGTCACAAATAATTCAATCCATTCTTTAATTCACATATTTCTCTTTGGGCTTCATTCTTATCTCTTTAACTAAACTACAATGCTCAATGCATGCCTAAGAGTACTTAGAGGTGAAAGAGGACGGAAAACGAAACTCAGAATGCATTTTCAAAATTTCAAAAAATAGGGTCCCCGCTCGAGCGGACCCATGAGGTCTGCAAAAGTACTGGTTATGCCATTTTTACGCTCGAGCGTGGAACTTGGACGCTCTAGCGGAAGTCCATCCTACATAGCTCCCCGCTCGAGCGTGGACTTCCCTGCTCGAGCAGACATAATGCCTGCAAAAATACTGGGAGCATGAATTCCCCGCTCGAGCGTCGGTTCCCCTGCTTGAGCGGACATCATAAATTCTGGATTTTCCAGAATGGTTTCTTGAGTTCAATTTCGACATTTCAACCCCATTTCTTGCATATTATGGCTCCAATTTTACACATACATATACCCACATGATACCAACACCAAATCATAACACAATGAAGCTTCATTTCTCTAATTACTTACATGCATGCCTCAAATTAACCCAATCTCATCACTAATACATCAAATTCAAACATGCAAAGTTCGTACCTCCATGATCTACTTTTGCATGTGAGAAATATTCATTCATATCAACTTAATTGGTGAAGAGATGATCAAATACATGGATTTCAAACAAGATTCAACATAGATTATACACATTGTGTTCAAATATGAAAATTCATAGTAATTTCCTACATGCATGCATCTATTGACTTTAAATTCAACACATACAACTGAAATTATGTCAATTCTCACTCTTGATTACCCAACTAGCTTGAATACACAAAATCACAAGTCCAAACTTATGAATCAAGAGATAATTACTCACCTAGGAGCTTAATCCTTACAATCTATGGTAAATTCTTGAGTGTGCCTTCAAGATCACCAAGCTTTGAGGCCAAAATTTCAATTTTCCTTCACCCCCTCTCCCTCTAGCCGACCCTCTCCTCTTCTTAGTGTTTATGATTAGCCAAGTGAAGCTTAAAGGAGAGAAATTGGGTGTGTAGTGCCCATATTAAAAGCCCCTCTTGTTATATTATTTTAATATCAAATAATAGAGCACTAAGTCACTAATTAAATCAATTTAATTTGATCCGAATCAGTTTCCAATTAAATTTTACCGTAGGCTCTAAAAAATATGCCAATCACAATGGCGCAATCAATTCCGGGTTCTGTGGCCGATAAGGCCTTCAATTTAATTTCCAAAGCAGACAATTAAACAGATATTCCTACGGTGAACAGATAGAAATTCAAAACCACATATTTTCACCTAATGGCACATGAAATCATATCAAAACACATAATCAAATTCATAATAAGGACCCATTAGCATAATACGGAACAGGGTTATCACACTCGTGCTTGGGAGCAAGGAATAGACATATGAGGGTTCTCCTAAGGAAACCTATCACAGGGGTAGTACATCGGCTAAAAATGATGCCGATCTATTGCTCAAAAGCAAGGAGTGGTTTTAGGAGGGGTCTCTTAAGAACATCTATCTTAGAAAAAGTATATCGGTTACTAATGATGCTAAACTCTTGCTTGGAGGCAAGAAGTAGGCCCCAGAAAATTCCCATAAGAACAACAAACGAATCCCAAAAACATTCCAAACCAACATCCCAAAAACATTCATGTAACCCACATCCATTCATACATAACATAAACAAATGATTCAACAAAAACTTTCATATAATCGAAAGTAGTTCATGGACATAAAACTACATCTAAACAATAAAATCACAAAAACTTTCATCTAATCCAAAGTAGTTCATACACATAAAACTACATCTAAAAAAAAAAGAAAAAGAAAATAAATAAATAAAAGAAAAAGAAAAGAAAAAAAAAAGCACTTGGCTTCATTCTGCTCCTGCCCTTTTGGTAGTCTCTTCACTAGGCTTGTCCATGGCATCTGGGCGCGGGAAAGGGATGTTCTTCCTTAGCTCGGAATCCACTGGCACATTAGCAGCTTGAAGTACAGACGTCCATCAATGTTCAAACAACATGTTCTCTAGTTTGGCAAACTATTCTTCATTTGTGGCTTCATTGCATCCCTTATTCTTAGCTGCCTTGACCGCATCTACAAGACTTGCCTTCGAAGTAGCAAGAGCAGATGAAAGTTGTTCCTTCTCCTCCTTCAGGCCATTAACCTCTTGTGTCAAAGACTTTAGCGCGGAGTCCATTATCAACAACTTCTTCTCCACCTCCGCCACTTTCCCCTTTGAAGTCGCTAGCCAAAGCTCTAGCTTCTTCACCTTCTCGTTTTGCCAATCACTTATGGTCTTCAATTTGTCCGTAGCCCTGATGACTTTGTCATGGTGAACTATAGCCTCGTAGGCAGAGAACAGACCCTAAAACAAAAAATATATATAAGGCAGGTGAACATTTCTAGAAACAAACCCCTCACAATAGGGTAATAAGGTACTTACCACTATAGAGAAGTGCAAGGCCTGTGAGAAAATTGCCACATGTATCTGTTTGGCTAAACAAGCGGTATCGGCAAGGAGATTTGAATAATCGCATGGGCCACCTCAGCATTACCCATGTCTATATCAGTTTTTGTTATTTGCCAATCCTTAATGAATTTCCAGTGTTTTTGGATACATGCCATATTGAAACCATCTGGTCTAGGCGCTTTGTTCCCTCCACAGTCCTTTACAGCTAACCAAATTTCATTCTCAAAAAATTCAACCTCTAATACCTCTTCAACCTTGACCTTGCTAATAATTTTGAAGTCCCCTGTGAGTTTAGGCCTCTTCACCCAATTTTCAGAAAACAGCTTGGAAAAGTACTTACAAACTTCATGTTTAATTGCATTTGGATCTTCAATTTTGACCCTATTCACATGTACAGAATCCAGTAGGTTTTTACATGCATCCATGGTTCCTTAAAGCTTTTAGGGATTCCGTTCTCGGTGTAAAACTCGCCTTCACCTGGCATAAAACGCCATGAGCTTAGAATGCCCAGTAAACACACACACCCCGACCCTTTTCCCATTCCAAATACACAAGTAACATAACGACACGATCATAACATATATCGAAAGAAATAATCTAATCTAGAGTAGTTCATACACATAAAACTACATCTAAACAATAAAATCACAAAAACTTTCATCTAATCTAGAGTAGTTCATACACATAAAACTACATCTAAACAATAAAATCACAAAAACTTTCATCTAATCTAGAGTAGTTCATACACATAAAACTACATCTAAACAATAAAATCACAAAAACTTTCATCTAATCTAGAGTAGTTCATACACATAAAACTACATCTAAACAATAAAATCACAAAAACTTTCATCTAATCTAGAGTAGTTCATACACATAAAACTACATCTAAACAATAAAATCACAAAAACTTTCATCTAATCTAGAGTAGTTCATACACATAAAACTACATCTAAACAATAAAATCACAAAAACTTTCATCTAATCTAGAGTAGTTCATACACATAAAACTACATCTAAACAATAAAATCACAAAAACTTTCATCTAATCTAGAGTAGTTCATACACATAAAACTACATCTAAACAATAAAATCACAAAAACTTTCATCTAATCTAGAGTAGTTCATACACATAAAACTACATCTAAACAATAAAATCACAAAAACTTTCATCTAATCTAGAGTAGTTCATACACATAAAACTACATCTAAACAATAAAATCACAAAAACTTTCATCTAATCTAGAGTAGTTCATACACATAAAACTACATCTAAACAATAAAATCACAAAAACTTTCATCTAATCTAGAGTAGTTCATACACATAAAACTACATCTAAACAATAAAATCACAAAAACTTTCATCTAATCTAGAGTAGTTCATACACATAAAACTACATCTAAACAATAAAATCACAAAAACTTTCATCTAATCTAAAGTAGTTCATACACATAAAACTACATCTAAACAATAAAATCACAAAAACTTTCATCTAATCTAAAGTAGTTCATACACATAAAACTACATCTAAACAATAAAATCACAAAAACTTTCATCTAATCTAAAGTAGTTCATACACATAAAACTACATCTAAACAATAAAATCACAAAAACTTTCATCTAATCTAAAGTAGTTCATACACATAAAACTACATCTAAACAATAAAATCACAAAAACTTTCATCTAATCTAAAGTAGTTCATACACATAAAACTACATCTAAACAATAAAATCACAAAAACTTTCATCTAATCTAAAGTAGTTCATACACATAAAACTACATCTAAACAATAAAATCACAAAAACTTTCATCTAATCTAAAGTAGTTCATACACATAAAACTACATCTAAACAATAAAATCACAAAAACTTTCATCTAATCTAAAGTAGTTCATACACATAAAACTACATCTAAACAATAAAATCACAAAAACTTTCATCTAATCTAAAGTAGTTCATACACATAAAACTACATCTAAACAATAAAATCACAAAAACTTTCATCTAATCTAAAGTAGTTCATACACATAAAACTACATCTAAACAATAAAATCACAAAAACTTTCATCTAATCTAAAGTAGTTCATACACATAAAACTACATCTAAACAATAAAATCACAAAAACTTTCATCTAATCCAAAGTAGTTCATACACATAAAACTACATCTAAACAATAAAATCACAAAAACTTTCATCTAATCCAAAGTAGTTCATACACATAAAACTACATCTAAACAATAAAATCACAAAAACTTTCATCTAATCCAAAGTAGTTCATACACATAAAACTACATCTAAACAATAAAATCACAAAAACTTTCATCTAATCCAAAGTAGTTCATACACATAAAACTAC
The DNA here is from genome assembly GCF_004153795.1 of Camellia sinensis. NCBI lineage: Eukaryota > Viridiplantae > Streptophyta > Magnoliopsida > Ericales > Theaceae > Camellia > Camellia sinensis. The sequence goes on along the minus strand of NW_021026927.1, from coordinate 623,319 downwards.
ATCTAAAAAAAAAAACAAAAAAGAAAATAAATAAATAAATAAAAGAAAAAGAAAAGAAAAAAGAAAGTACTTGGCTTCATTCTGCTCCTGCCCCTTTGGTAGTCTCTTCACTAGGCTTGTCCATGGCATCTGGGTGCGGGAAAGGGATGTTCTTCCTTAGCTCGGAATTCACTGGCACATTAGCAGCTTGAAGTGCAGACGTCCATCAGTGTTCAAACAACATGTTCTCTAGGGCAAACTATTCTTCATTTGTGGCTTCATTGCATCCCTTATCCTTAGCTGCCTTGACCGCATCTACAAGACTTGCCTTCGAAGTAGCAAGAGCAGATGAAAGTTGTTCCTTCTTCTCCTTCAGGCCATTAACCTCTTGTGTCGAAGACTTTAGCACGGAGTCCATTATTAACAACTTCTTCTCCACCTCCGCCACTTTCCCCTTTGAAGTCGCTAGCCAAAGCTCTAGCTTCTTCACCTTCTCGTTTTGCCAATCACTTATGGTCTTCAATTTGTCTGCAGCCTTGATGACTTTGTCATGGTGAACTATAGCCTCATATGCAGAGAACAGACCCTAAAACAAAAAATATATATAAGGCAGGTGAACATTTCTAGAAACAAACCCCTCACAACAGGGTAATAAGGTACTTACCACTAAAGAGAAGTGCAAGGCCTGTGAGAAAATTGCCACATCTGTCTGTTTGGCTAGACGAGCGGTATCGGCAAGGAGATTTGAATAATCGCATGGGCCACCTCAGCATTACCCATGCCTATATCAGTTTTTGTTATTTGCCGATCCTTTATGAATTTCCAGCGTTTTTGGATACATGCCATATTGAAACTATCTGGTCTAGGCGCTTTGTTCCCTCCACACTCCTTTACAGCTAACCAAATTTCATTCTCAAAAAATTCAACATCTAATACCTCTTCAACCTTGACCTTGCTAATAATTTTGAAGTCCCCTGCGAGTTTAGGCCTGTTCACCCAATTTTCAGAAAACAGCTTGGAAAAGTACCTACAAACTTCATGTTTAATTGCATTTGGATCTTCAATTTTGACCCTATTCACATGTACAGAATCTAGTAGGTTTTTATATGCCGCCATGGTTCCTTAAAGCTTTTAGGGATTCCGTTCTCGGTGTAAAACTCGCCTTCACCTGGCATAAAACGCCATGAGCTTGGAATGCCCAGTAAACACACACACCCTAACCATTTTCCCATTCCAAATACACAAATAGCATAACGGCACGATCATAACATATATTGAAAGAAATAATTAAGCAGAGCTTATAATTAAATTTCAGTTCTCATAAATAATAGTCAATTTTAGGTTAGTTCTAGGCAACTCCTCATGGAATGCCGTTCCTACCCAACCACTAACACTGGCCACGGGCAATTTTGACCCCCCCTGGTTAATACAATACCAATGCGTCGCTTACCTCATAACCACCAGTCCGTTGCTTACCGCACAATTACCAATGATGCCTACGCACCTTGGTTACATACCCAAGTGGTGACATCACGGTCTGCTCCAAGGGAATGGGCTTCCAGGGATACTCTCCCTGTGTGAGACCCTCACTGCCACCCTTATGCCTCCCATTTCCGTTAAGCAGCCAGAATACCTCCCGTGCCATGTTAGGGTTCGAAAACACACTTGCGCAAGACTTCTCAAAAATGGAACACCTTCCACTATATCATACTCTTAAATCCATCGTTCATTATCCCATAAAATTTAATACAATGATTGCAACCCATTACCATCCCATTTGATTTCCCCTTTATTAAATGCATTATGTTCTCAGTTAGAGCAAAGCATGGTCAATATAATTACAAATCCAAACTAAACAACAAGTAATTTATTCATGGTAAAGCGAATTTACAATTTATCATAGATTACATATCAAGACTAAAACATTCAAGAAACATAGAATACAAGAGTTGCAAACCAAATAAGAGTATATTAACACAAATTTCCAGATTTTTAGATTTGAACCAGTTTGAAAATAATTATGAAAAAAATACTTTTATTGGCCCTAAGTACCTGGCCTCATGTGAGTTTTTAGATAAATAAGTCTAGTTTCAAATTCAATTTATGAAAGTAGGATAGGTATTTTAGATTTTAAGATAATTTAGAATTACCAAGATGTGTCTAGATTCGTTGATAGTTACACAAATCGGTTTTTCTCTCGAACCCCTCACTCTCTTGAGTTCAAACAAATTTTAGTTAAAATACAACACCAAGATTAAGATTTTGACATAAAATTGGGCTTAAGATTATTTTGCTGGAATTTTATAAAAATAGAGAAAGTTGACTGTTTTTCTGGTTTTGTGAGTAACAAACTTAGAAAAATTGTTTAGGTTATAAAAATACGTCCTTAGGTCCTACCAAAATTATCTCATACTCTAGACATACCAAATATTACACCATAAAAACCGATTTTGAATTTATTGAGTTTTGATAGGAAAATAAATTCAAGAGAGGGAAAAGATTTGCTGCTGGAAATTTAGGAAAGAAAGAGAAGCATACCATTTTTTGATTAATATACATTTATACAAGAGCGTAGGCCTAGACTACAACATATATATATATATATATAAAGAGCATGTATTAGGAGGGGAAAGACAAGTGGTAAAAGAACTTGAGAGAAGAGGTGATGCAGGTTTACTTTTGTTGTACAAGACTCAACACAATTCTTCTTTTTGTTCTTCTCTTCTCTTCTCTTCTCTTGACTTTAGCACGGAGTCCATTATTAACAACTTCTTCTCCACCTCCGCCACTTTCCCCTTTGAAGTCGCTAGCCAAAGCTCTAGCTTCTTCACCTTCTCGTTTTGCCAATCACTTATGGTCTTCAATTTGTCTGCAGCCTTGATGACTTTGTCATGGTGAACTATAGCCTCATATGCAGAGAACAGACCCTAAAACAAAAAATATATATAAGGCAGGTGAACATTTCTAGAAACAAACCCCTCACAACAGGGTAATAAGGTACTTACCACTAAAGAGAAGTGCAAGGCCTGTGAGAAAATTGCCACATCTGTCTGTTTGGCTAGACGAGCGGTATCGGCAAGGAGATTTGAATAATCGCATGGGCCACCTCAGCATTACCCATGCCTATATCAGTTTTTGTTATTTGCCGATCCTTTATGAATTTCCAGCGTTTTTGGATACATGCCATATTGAAACTATCTGGTCTAGGCGCTTTGTTCCCTCCACACTCCTTTACAGCTAACCAAATTTCATTCTCATAAAATTGAACCTCTAATACCTCTTCAACCTTGACCTTGCTAATAATTTTGAAGTCCCCTGTGAGTTTAGGCCTGTTCACCCAGTTTTCAGAAAACAGCTTGGAAAAGTACCTACAAACTTCATGTTTAATTGCATTTGGATCTCCAATTTTGACCCCATTCACATGTACAGAATCCAGGAGGTTTTTACATCTCCTCCTAGTGGCACAGATGTGAAAAAATCTAGTATTCTTATCCCCCATCTGAGTCCAATCCAATATGGATTTCTGAAACCATAGTGAGTCATTTCTCTTTCTAAATTTCCACACCATGTCCTTGACTTCTTCTTTTATTTTCAGATTCATTTAATTCCCTATTTTTTGCCTCCAAATCAAAGCTATGTAAAACCTCCTCAGCTTGTTATAGTTGGTGATCCACATTCCCAAAAACCTCATGGTTCCACAGCTTTAGTTTGTGCTTCAAGGCTGTGAATTTTTTCCTCAGTCTGTACCCAGCCCACCCCTCTTCTTGGACCTCAAACCATACTGCTGCAACTGTTTGCTTGAAATTAGGATGCAAAGACCAAGCATTTATGAATCTGAATGGCTTTGGACCCCAATCCCTAGCATCTTCTCTAACCACTATTGGACAATGATCAGAGACAATCCTAGGTAAGCCTCATAATTTGAAGTCAAATTTTTCTAACCATGCTGGCTCAAACAAGAACCTATCAATCCTACTCCATCTCACACCCTTTTGAGTATTGCTCCAAGTGTATTTTCCACCTTGCATAGGAATATCAGTCATCTCCAACTTCTCAATAAACTCATTAAAGTTAGACATGCCCCTATCCCTCCTTAAACAGCCCTTTCTTTTCCCTATGACCCTAATCTCATTGAAATCTCCTCCCCATACACCAAGGATTTGTGAATAAGGATCTTAGTCTAACAGTTGATTCCCTTACTTTTTCTTCCATTAGCAACCTCATTTGGAGCATACATATTAACAATGACACAACCAAAAGAACTATTGGAAATACCTGAAAGAATGATGAGATTTTTAGTGCTACAACAATCCTTCTTTGAGAAAATCTCAGAATTCCAAACCGAAAGTAATCCCCCTGCACTTCCAACAACATCTACCACCATATAATCCATTATTTCCCAAGGCCAAATTGATCTAATCATCCTCTCATCCAAACAGCTTCTTCTAGTCTCTTGTAGAATTAAAATGTCTACCTTCCTTTCTCTTGCCAAGCTTTTGATTCTCCTTCTTTTTTCGGGTCTTCCTAGACCTCTAATATTCCATGACATAATAATCATTAAAACTTTTTCTAACTCCTAATCTCCTTCAAGCTAACCATTAAGCTTGGTAAGCCTCAACCCTATTAATGACCCTTTCAAGATCATATTTTTCAAGTTCCATAATTTTACTAATTGTATCCTCCTCATTCCTTTTCCAATTGATCCCCAAATCTTTACCAATTCGTACTGTTATCTCAGCTTCTCTTCGCATCTGTCCTCTTCTACTTGATCTACTGTCATGAGACAAAGATATCGAAGTTGCAGTTGCTACTGCTCTAAAGATGGCTCCTCTTTGGAAACTGCTTCCAGCTGGGATACGACAATAATTTTTTCTCCTTCCATTTTGGCACTTCCTCGTAAATCTCCTCTTTTTTCTGTTACTGCCCTCTTCAGACAAGGCATTCCTTAATTTAGAAGAAGCAGGGTTCCCAATTGAATTTCCATTACATAAGTGAGCTTGGGTTGAATAAATAAGATCATTATTTAATGGTCCACATACTACATTACCATGTTGGGCCTTCTTCAATACCACTTATATTGTGCCTAGTATCTTTAGACCCATTAAGACTTCTAATAAATCTAGCATTTTGGATGCTTCGATCTACTTCATTAATATCTTCAGTATTTGCTTCCCTATAGAGCCACTCCTCTTGCACACTTGACTCTTCCCTAAGAAAACTGCCACCCTTTGCCTTCCCTATACTTATATCAGTTTCTTTTACTCCAGATTCCATTCCACTCCCCTCTTATCAATCGTCTCATTTTTCTTGGCACACACAGATTTACTACTGTGTGTAATTTCAACATCATTGCTTAACACTTTTGCCATTGGTGAATGCTCATCATCGTCCACAACTGTCATCCCTGCCCTTCGTAGCACCATATTGCCACTGCCACTGGATTCAAGTGGTGCACCATTCTGCTTCAAACCTTTACACTTGTAACAAAATAACTCCGAACAAGATACTAAATCAATATTTTCGCACACTCTAACTGGGTACGAAACACCCTTACATCTCAATACAACCACTTTGTTAATAAATTCTATGCACCTTGTGAGAATTCTAATCTTGCCACAATGGAAGGACTCTCCACTTAACGTATCATAATCTATTTGAATTACTTCCCCCCAAGTTGCTCCGATGTCTTTGAACGTTTTCGTGTTCCACAAGTTAAATGGAACACCGAAACAACTAATCCATATATATCTTTCTTGTTGGACATGAAATCCTGGCTTCCATTCCATCATGGTATCACACCATTCAAAGATCCAGCCCTTCAAACTGGTTTTGCCTTTCTTCACATCTTCCACATTTTTGAAGGATAACACTGCTAATCTTCCCCTTCATGCTCTAACTTGCACATCCTTCCATTCTCTCTTCAGGAATTCCTTCTTAAACTCATCAAAATAAATACAACACTTAATTTTGATGATCACGCTTTCATAAAGCCAACCATTACCAGTTTTCTCTACTTGTATAATCACTTCACTGTTTCTTTGATTAACCTCATTCTTCACTATATCAGCAAACAACGTCCCTTCCACAAATGGCCTCAATACATAACTTTCATCAATCATTCTATCTCCATCGGCCTTCACAACTAACTTCCTTTTTATCTCCATCCTCTAGACCTTCTTTTGATTTACCTTTTGAAAATCTGCTTTTTTGACTTTCAGTTCTTTATTCTCCCACCAAGTCCCGTTCGCATTTTGAACTGCCACATCAGTAGAAACTCGACAACCATACCTAACAAACCTAAATCTTGACCCTGTTAGTTTCTTTCTCTTCATTGGAATGAATACATCCTTGACTATTCCAAACTTTATAAACAACTTGAAAAGACCTTTTGGAGTCATGCTCTCTGGTAAATTATCCACGAAGATGGTGAAGATCCCATCTTTCTTACCTCCATGATCCAACATTCCCCTTCGATTTCGTATAATAGGAATCCAACCTCCTTGCTCTCTCTCCCTTTCTCTCTCTCGTGTCATGTTGACAGTATTCCGCATTTGCTAACACTGTGTTAATTGGAAACTAGAATATTTAGGAAGAAATTTGGAAAGAAAAAAGAAATGATAGATGAAATATAAATAAAATATATTTATATATTTATATTTTATCTAATTATATATATATTTAATTTTTTTCCAAATCTTTTAACCAAACATAGCTGAAAAAATTCTTCCTCTCCAATTATTGGGGAGAGCATGGGCTGAATGTGCACTATACTTTGTGTGTATGTATGGGTGTGAATGTGTAGTTTCTCAAATGATAAAAAGTAGGAATGTTCTAATGCTTTGCCTTCACAATTGTAAGTTTGATGAGGCGAAAAAACATTCATATTGGTGGCAATCACAAATATCATCTTAGAGTGATTTGTTTTTGGTTTTTTATCCCTTTAAAAAAAAAAAAAAAACTTACATGAAATGTAAAATGAATATTTGTGTATCTTTATCAAGGATGAGATGAACATCTTATATAAATTAGTTAATGATGTGAGTAAAATTCATTATTTATTTATTTATTTATTCGATTCAAAGGAAAGAAAAGTAGAATGGAGAGTTAAGGCATATTGCCTTGATACACAGAAGAGGACCCTAATATGTCTGCAACAAGTAGGCTTGCAACCTCAGTAGGAGGGTCATTAAGAAAAACAAAAGATTCAGGGTGATTAGCTCATAAGTTTGCCAGACCATCAGCACTTTTGTTGCCTTCTTGGAGGATGTGTTGAATGGTACAATTGAATCTCTGTATCAGGAACTTGGTATCCTCAAGAGGTGCATTGTGTTGAAAATTGGGACTAGATTCTTCCTGGATAAGTTTAACAATGTGCACAGAATCAAACTCTATAATTATATCTCGCATTGCTTTCTTAAAAATGATAGTTAGGCCTCGATACACTACCTAAAGCTCAGTATCCAAGCTAGTTGCTTCATCAAGTCTCCCATGGTATCCATGCACCCAGGCTACTCTCTCACCTCTGAAGAGACCTCCATAGCCAGCTGGTCCAGGATTTCCTTTTGAGCAACCATCAGTATTGAGTTTGATTTTTCCTGCAAAAGGTAAAGCCCAGTTAGTTTGTTGCTCCAGAAGTTGTCTAGTAAGGTGGTGAGATTGGAATGTTGCATAGGTTTAAGCTGCTTGGTGTTGAATATATCAGATGGCTTCATGTACATTGTATTCCTCTTGCCTAAAAAAAAATTATTTCTAGCTTTCTAGATTGTCCACACAGTGAATAAAAACAGAATGCCCCCAGGAATTTGATAGGTCTTTCTCTTCTTGCTCCTCAGGTTAACTTGAAGCCATTGCTTCCAAGTTTGTTGTTCACTTAGCTCAAGCCATCTGTGGTTTTTGATAGCAAGCCAAATATCTTTAGGTTTAGGGCATTCTCTGAACAAGTGACTTATGTCTTCTCGAGTTGAGCTGCACCTGGGGCATCTGTTATCCATGGTCAAACCTCTAACACTTCAGTGGTGGCTGGTTAATAAACGCTCATGGAATAGCATCCAACAAAAATATTTTAGCTTTTGTGGAATCTTTTGTTTCCAGATCCAGTTCCAGCTTATAGTGTGTAGGCCGCCCAAACTTCCTTCGCATGCCCCCCTTTTGGAGAGGGCACAAATTGGGTTCTAGCTATTACAGTTCAGACTCCTGTCACGGTTCTGAATCTAATCTCACAAAGTGCAATGTAAGACTGATAAATCACCAAAGAGTCCAAATCCGGTAAATCGTTTTGAAAAACTGATTTTAATCAAAAAGCGCCAAACATGGACTGCTTTGCCAGATTTCAGAGTCGCCACCTAAATATTTTATTTTGAAAAATTTAGGAAACCCTGACTTGTGCCAAAGGCCATGTGTCCGTCATCACCAAAGTTACCTCAGCTCGGGGAACTTGGGTATGAGAGGGGAAGGTCCTGAAATGAGCACCCCCGCTTGCCCGATCAAAGGATCAGCGTCTACTAAGCATGATATGTTGTTTTATAAACCTCATGTGTTCTTGTTTGATTATTAGCTAACTTACTATGTGATGCGCACAACACACAAGTATAGACTAAATCGCTCGATTTGGAACAAAACATCTCATGTTTATTTTTCAAAAATGGTTTGAAGATGCTACTCGCAAGTAGGCTAAAACGCGGATTTGCCACCAAACAAGGTGGGCTTGAAACAACATGATTTGCCACCCTCAAGTGGGATTAAAACTCACATTTTGATGAATTGTTCCAATTCAAGTAATGAAGCCTTCATCCACAGGCATTCCAGTAGTTAATCACTTAAGAAAATAGCCTCATGGCAAGCATGCTATCATAGCAACACTCACACACATGCAAGTATGCTAAAGCGTAAACACTTACAGTGTACTCCGAGCTAAAACAAAAAACTAGTTAGAAATCAATGCATGATCCTAGCTATGTTAAGATGCCTAATGCAACACATGCAAAATGCAACTAAGTAGGCTTGGCTACCTAAGATGGCATATGAATGCAACTTGATAACATGCTTTGAAACACGTATTCAAGTAAGTGTATTGAAATACAATGCAGTTTGTATGAAGCGCCGAGCCTGATGCATGCAAGACAAATGAATGATGCACACATGCAAACATAAGGTGTGCTAATCGAAAATTATCCTAAATTAACCATCGAAAACGGTTAAGTAAAAGGGAGAAAGACGTGGGATTGGAAGACATTCACACACACACGCACACTTATTACAACATTTTCCCTCTCGACGGACGGTCCGAATGAAAGAGAGCCAGCTAGCTACGCTAATTAAGCTAATTATTACAAACCAACTAATTAACTAACTATTCTAGCTAATTAATTAAAACATAGTCGAATAACTAGCTAATCTAAGCTAATTAGTTACAAACCGAATTAATCAATTAGCTAATCTAAGCTAATTAGAATATTACAAAATGAATTAAGCTAAATTAATTACAGCACATGTAATTAACTACAACTAGCTAATAAAGCGATAAAACAACCTTGCAGACAAAGGAAGCATGCATGCTCGGTCGCGTCCTCTCAGAAATCCATTACCTTGCCTCTAAATGCCTCTGTTTGCACTCTTTTGGACTTCTGAAAATTGTGCCAACTTCCAGATTACGTATGTTTAACCCTAGGAACATTCTGAGGGATGATCGGCTAGAAATGGTGGCCCTCAGCCAACATTGATGGTCGGTCGGTTGACTTGGTGGCCGGTCGGATAGAACATGTGGCCGGTCGGCCACTTATTCCTGAAATTTCTCCTTTTGCTGCAACAGAGCACAAACAGAGGCATGGCAGTGTATTTGCAAGGAAATGTATGCACTGCCACCCTCCTTATCATATCTCAAGCTCAAAGGAGTGTGGCACTTGGCTCTCAAGCCACCAAACAAGCATTTTCAATGCATGGTGGCCAAAGAACCAAGCTTGTGCAAGTTCAATAAATGCGCACATAAGACTCGAAAGGCCTCCACCCTATCATGCACAATCAAGAGGGATGACGACTAAGAAATGTGACACGTTTCATCACTTCGAGTATGAAACGTCTCACATTCTTTGTGTTTGGATTAACATTCAATCCAAACACAAGCAATGCAAATAACATGCAAACACTTCATGTATAACATGCTAAGGGCCAAGTACAATAAAACTAGTGAAGGACACAACACTAGAGGCACGCAATACAATGCTCAAATGATCAAGCCAGCCATGAACAGAGCTTAATCATGCCAAAACAATGGCCTAAATATGTTGGGATTGAAGCTCAAAAGACTAGACAATCATGCATACAATGTGGCACACAAGCAAGGTATAAGGCTCAACACTCAAAAGCACTTAGAGAGTGAAAAATATGGAAGTGTGGCAGATATATATGCTCTGAAATAACGTGCCAAACGATGCCAAAACATGCAAATACCACATGCACCACATGTTAAAGGCCCTAAAACTCAAAGCTAGTCAAGGCCCTTTACACTACAGCCATATTAAGCAATGCTCAAATGACCCTAACCACTCAAAACAGATCTATGGCAAGTCAAAATAGTAGCAAAAACATGCTAGACTTGCGGCATAGATGGCAAGAAAAATATGCTCATGTATTAGCTCACAGACAAGGCATAAAGGCACAACTCTTAAAAACAATGAAAGAGCGATAATCATGAGAGTATGACAGAAGTTTATGCTTTGAAATTACATGAGAAGTGATGCCATATCACACAAACATCACAAATAAGGCATGCTAGGAGTTTCAAAACACAAAACTAGCAAAGCCAATTACACCATAGCTATACAAAGGAAGCCCCAAGAGGCCAAGACCACTCAAAATAGTCCTAAAGCATGCTAAAACAATGCCAAAAACATGATGGAGTGTAGCCAAAACAAGCTAGAATTATAGGCTAAGACATGAAGCATGTTAGGTTAGCAAGTAGGATTACACTACAAGTGTATGAAACATGCAAGAGACAACCAAACTAGCCAAAAACAGAGTTTAAGCATGTCCAAAAAGTCACAAAAACATGCTCAAACTAAGCCTCAAGAGGATAGAAACACATGCTCATTTGGTAGGCCAACAACACATGCTATCAAGACAAGAGGAGGGGGGACTACCCCCTCTTATTTTGGACCTCAAAACAAGTTTTCTACCACTGAAATTCCTCTGGAATTCAATGGTTAAAAGGCCAAAACCAGGTGATCTCAAAGGCTTTAAAAGAAGGCAAGAAGTTTAGCAAATAAGCCACCAAAGAGGGTGAAACACTCCTAACTCCAAAAACACTTTAAACTACCATTTTTAACACTTAAAAATAGTGCTTGTTGTAGTTAACAACCAAGCCTAAAACAACATGCAAATGTGGCTAAACCAATGTACAAAAACAAGCTTTAAAAGGGAATATGCTCACCCTTGAAGCACAGTAGCAAAATGACTTCAACTCTGAGCTAAAACCAGCTTTTTGAGTCCAAACAAAGCCTCTAAGAACCTCAACAAAAGGGTAGTGATGTTTAACTAAGAGGTTGTGTGCAAAAATGTGAAGAACACTCACTTTCAAGCAATATATATATATATATATATATAGAGAGAGAGAGAGAGAGAGTTCTAGAGAGAGTCAAAATTTGTCTCTAAATTTTCTGAACCCTCTACAAGGGGGAGGGACCTCCCCTTATATAGAAATACAAGCCTCAAGCTTGTTTGACAAGCTTAGAGCTTGTTCCAATCCCTCCATACATGTGTATGGAGGATGGCCTCAATGCCTAACAGCTGGAACAGCTGGCACCAAAAATATTTGCAAAAGTAGAAAAAAAGGCTTCGGCCACCACATGTGGTCGACCGGCCACCACTGATGGCCGATGGAAAAAAGGCTTGGTCGATGGGCATAAAGCCTGGCCGATGGGCTATAGGGCTGGCCAACAGGCCACCCTCTTCCCTCAAAAACAAAGCCACAAGCTCTTGGTATGCAACCAAGCACAAAACAGACAAGTTACGAGGTCCGAAGGCGAGGCACTCCACCAAGACCTTCAGGTACTCAAAACGAACACGAACATGGATAATCATCGTGTGTTCAAACGATGACGTCCAAGTCTTGAGGATGGTCAAAAATGGGGTGTCTACAGTTGCCCCTCTTTGATAGAACTCGGAAGTCACAAAATGACGAGAGTAAATGTCAAAGCCTAGAGACGACCCATTTTTGACAAGACCGAAGACTTAGACCAACATGCAAGGTTACAATCAGATAGATATGCCCGCATCCTGGGGCAAATGCAAACAGTATGCAAGAGCATTACTTATGATCATGCAAAGAAAGCAATAATGGAACATCTAGATGCAAACGCCATGCAAAGAAATGCTACAGCAAACTCGTACATAAGCAAGTAAACACAAACTAGACTACATCTCATGTTGAAAAGATATAAGAAAATTATATGCAAGCTTAACTACGGCTTACGCAGGAAAGACTAAAAGTGACTATCGGGAACACCCAAAGTCTCAAACGAAACACCTCCTAGCTTATCAAACATGAGAGGAGAAAGGTAACCAACTGCGTGTCAAACGCGAGAGGAAAAAGATGCCCAAAAGCGTATCAAATGCACAAACGCGTGTCAAACACGTGAGGAGAAAGGCGTCCAAACGTGTGTCAATCGTGAGAGGATAAAGACGTCCAAACGCGTGTCAAACGCGCGAGGAGAAAGACGTTTAAATGCGTGTCAAACACGTGAGGAGAAAGGCGTCCAAACGCGTGTCAAACGCGTGAGGATAAAGGCGTCCAAACGCGTGTCAAATGCGAGAGGAGAAAGATAGCAGTGCAAACACCGGAGGGTGGTATGAACATCAGGAACACATCCCAATGTTTCTAACCAAAACAAGAGAGTTCACGGGGGTAGGAATGATCCTACCTGGAGTTCTTCTGACTGAAACACACATATACAACATTGTCTGGTTGCACCAATTTCAAATGAACTGAACATACAATATCGTGTGGTTGCATTAGCTTCGAATGAACCGTACATACAATATCGTGCCTGCACAAAAAAGAAACTCAACAGGTGCAATACAATACAATGCATATTCTACGTAGGATTGACAACACGTTCTGTGTTTAAATGTCAAATGCGCGTTCCATGCGAATGCGAGAAGTGCACATTCTATGTAAAAACGGCAAATGCATGTGAATGCAAGATTAACAAATGCATGCTCCATGCAACATTTGAGATACATATTCTATGCGAAACAAGAAGTGCATAACAATGCAAGTGAAAAGCTGCATAACAATGCAAGTGAAACGTGCATAACAATGCAAGTGAAAAGGTGCATAACAATGCGAGTAGAGAAATTGCATATTTTATGTAAAATTGAGATACATATTCTACGCAACGAATGCATGTTCAATGCAATGTAACAAGTGTGGACAACTTCCATACGAATGTAAGAGCATGCGCAATACAATACAACACGACATGCATATCTATGCAATGATGGTGATGTACGTTTTTCACGTAACGATTCGAAACGTGTATTCAATGTAACAACAAAACAATGTATACCCTGTGCAGCGCCCGAAGCGCATATGATAGACGCAACTCAACGGTAGTTTCTGATTTACCTCTCGGAGAGTTACAACACGTTCAAAAGGATACATCCCACACGCACTGAGCACCACACACTGAAAACACAGTTCAAAGCTTCCACAGAGACTATTCAAGCTTAGAAGTGCACTTTCCTTGTATTCTCTTGAGGGATGAGGGAACAAATCAACAAAACAACCTCAGAGAAGAGTATGGGAGGTCCATCGGCCACAACATGGAGCCAGCAGCATGCCATCGGTCACCAAATAAGTTAATCGGCCAACAATGTGGCCGATTGGCCAAACATGGCAGATTCGGGGCAGTTTGGTCCATTTGCCTCGGGTCTTTAAGTATGGGGTTTGAAACCCCATTTCTTCACTTCCTCAAGGCCGAAAAACATTTCTCCTCTCATTCTAGACCATTTCCCCCTTCTAATCTGCGCTTTCTACGCGTTTGCAAACATTCCACAAACATTCGAATCGTAAAACCCTCATTGTTCTCAACATCTTGAACCGATTGAAAAGTGGTTTAAGTGTCTCTTTCTTGATTTCCATCATTTGGGGTTTGTTTCTCCCGAGTCACCCTTGATTTCCTTGCCCTCTTCCAAGCCTTGACATTTTCTTCCATTTTTCACCCCTCGGAGTTGACTTTTTGTTGACTTTTGGCATTCTCGCCCATTTTCACATTTTCGACCATTTTCTCATTCTTCTTGAGATGGCGGATTACATTTCACACGATGGGGCTCCTCCGGGGATGGAAATGGATCCTGAGTTTGAGCCTTTACCGCTCAGCATTTGACCCTTCGACCCAACGTCTTATGACCCTGATGTACACGTGTTGCCTCCCGACGGCATCCGCCAGTTCAGGAGATTCGCGTGAGGTGAACCGGAGGACCTCCTGCTACGCGAGCCAAAGTTATACTTTTCTTATGGCGCTGCTAAGGTATACTCTTCCTCTTTACTTTCTACAATGTAGGTCGTATGTCTTGGATATCTCATACTGCTCTTTATCTGATTATCCCAAACACACTTGTACACCGCATGCCTTGTTCATTCTAAGCACATTCACACACTGTACCTCTAACAATTCTGAACACATGCATACATTGTATTACTGACACTCCTTTGTATCTTATCTTGGACACAGGGAGATTCTCATGCCTTCCGGGGCTATGGGAACACCATTGCTCGAGACTGGTACATGGAGCTGCCCGATGCTGTTCGACACATCGTCGATGAGGCTGGTTTTGGTGCATTCTGTATAGGACTCTCGTGTCTCACTGCGAGTCGGCCTCTTCTAGGCGCTCTGGTGGAGAGGTGGTGGGATACCACTAATTCCTTCCATCTCTCTACAGTAGGGGAGATGACAATGACTCCCTTCGACTTCTCCATGCTCACCGGCATAGGAGTAGGGGGTGATCCGATCCCTTACGACACTGATATAGAGGAGTGGGACGTTGCTCAGATCTTTTTGCTAGGGACTCGTCCACCTCTCTCCCCACCAGGGATGGTGCGATATTCGTGGTTTGCCGACCACTTTAGGGCGAGGACGCCGATGACCCACGAGGAGACCGAGCACTACGCCCGGGGATTTCTTATGTTCTTGCTTGGCACCACTCTTTTCGCCAATCGGGCGAACACCGTTGGCCTCTACCTCTTGAGTGTACTAGTGGACCTGTCTAGCGTCCGACTCTACGACTGGGGCGGCGCAGGCTTGGCCACCTTGTATACATGAGTTCTTCTTCGCGCCGGAGTGGACACCTACTAGGAGGCTACTGGAGAGCCTGTGAGGTACATCTTTCCCTTTTGCTTTACAGTCCTACTTTACATTATCTGTACACCACACACACTGCATAACACGCAATCTTCTTTACACCAGTTGTACACTGCACACACTGCGCAAGACACTGCATATCATTCTCTGATTTCTGCTTTATCTGTATACTGCTTTACATCAACATACTCAGTATTACCCTTTCACATTCTGTAGTTATGGGTATATGCCTAGTTCCCGAGGCTTGCCCCAGAGCCAGAGGTAGAGACGCCTTCCATGGTCCCATATTCACATAAATATGATGTAAGGTGTGAGCGGAGACCCCAAGAGTCTTTCTCATTCTTTTGCCGATATTTCCCCACTGTAACCGCAGCGGAGGTATTTCAAACCTTACAGTTTATCTGAGCTTTGCTTCATATTGCACTTTCAATAGCAGCTAACAACCTGTATACTCGTCATTTGCAGATCACCTGGCAGCCCTGGACAGTGCTTCTTGACGTGGTTAGGGATCAGTTTGCTGGCGCTCGGGCCTCACGTTTTCGGATGTTGTTCGAGGGCCCGGTCTGTCGAGCGTGGTACTTGGGAGAGCGCTTCTTGCGACAGAGTCTCGGCTTGCCTGAGCAGATAGTCCCAATGCCACCCCCCATCTACATAAGGATTACAGAGAGGTACACTGAGTAGGAGATGATCGACTTCACCAGAGGCTAGGATGCCGACTTCTTCAGGCTCGACGGCGACTATACCGTCTTTATCTAGACATATCTTATGCCGCCTCTGGCCGGTGTTTGTTGAGGTGAGAGAGACAGACCTGTAGCCGCAGCAGGAGGAGTGGGAGGATCTAGGGAAACTCAAGCCCATGGTAGGAGAGGTTCCCAGAGAAGATAGAGGGCGGGGTGGCCAGACTTGCCTACTACTATGACATGCCAAGGACGTGCTGGAGAGACTTATCAGATTCCCATCGCTCCTGCCCCAGCTGATCACGAGCTCATCGGAGTTCGAGGCCCGGCCCCAGTATGTACCATACTTTGCATTCTGCACATTCATTTCATTTCAGTCTATGCTTCGCAAATTCCCTAATCATCTCAACACTTTTGCAGGCTTCCATAGAGTACATCGGGCAGGCTCTAGAGTTGTCTGCTTCTCTGATGGAGATGGTGTAGACAAGCATGGATCTGCTCAGCATTTACGATATTCCAGTAAGTTCTTTCAACCTCCGTTCCTAAACCCTTTATAATCTGCTCCATACTGATCTGATGCATCACATTATCAATACTGCATTTGATACACCGCACTCATATACCGCTCACGGCACCGATACACTGTATCCCATATACTGGCCACGGCCTTCATACACTACAATCATTCACCGCTCACGGCGCTCATATACTGCTCACAGCATTCATACACTGTAATCATGTACTGTTCACGGCATTTATATACTGCATTTGATACCATACTTAGCTTCGCATATCATAACTGATGCATTTGCCAAATTGCTCTTTTCAGGTCCCATTCCAGATGCCAGCAACAGCAGGCGCCCCAGCGGACCTTCAGTGCCTCCACCGAGCTACAAGGAGAGAGAGAGAAGGGACGTCGGCACACAGTCGAAGCAGAGCTAGGCATACTCACATGGGGAGTAGCTCACGAGAACCTGCCCCAGATGATGATGAGTCTAACGAGAAGCCAGCGAGCCCACAGTCAGCATCGTCTCAGGGCGGAGATGAGGCTGGAGATGGCTCCGCGGAGGGGAGCAGAGATGGTTCTGGTGCTGACTCCGGCTCAGATGCAGACGACGGCGCTGATGGTGATAGCTCCGAGGCCATGCCCAGGAAAAGGGCGAGGACGGCCTCTCGATCTTGAGGTGGCCGAGGATGATTCAGATGCTTTTGTTTTTTTGCTTTATTTCACTTTTTTGCTAGTAATTTTTACACATTGTAGGCAGTTTTGTTTTTCTTTAAAACTTGTACTCTTTTGCAAAAGAAACCATGATGGAATGAAAACAGCTTTTGTTTAAAAAGTGTTACATTTTTCATTCAAGGCATCGCATAACATCGCATAGCATGAAAATGAGATTAAACTTTGTTTGAAAATTGCATATTCAAATTGCATTGTCTTAATTAGGTGGTGAACCGACCGACAGCTGAAAAAACAAAACAACTCGATAAACAAAACTAGGACTTGACATGCTACTCAAATGTGAATACAACTCGATAAGCAAGGCAAGAACTTAATAATCAACGTAAATACAACTCAATAAACAAAATTGCAACAACTCGATAAACAAATTGAAACAACACAGGTACGACTTCGCAAAATCGTCACAAAGATGCATCCAAAGTGGAACAAGACACAAGTTCTCAACACTTCCAACACATAGACAACTCAGAGAGCAAAAGGATAGGCCATCGGCCACCATAGAGGGCCATCGGCCACCATAACTAGTTGATCGGCTATAAAAATGATCGGTCGGCCACAAAACTTGGCCGGTCGGCCACCTATGCAGAAAGTCTCCAGATTGTTGCCACCTGTCTTCCACTCAGCACCTTATCTTCTACAAAGGTTCCAGCTTCGTGGTTTCTCCATTTCAACACTGTTTTTGCCCCAAATGGAAGTATTTCTTGCCCAAAACCTCACAAATTGAATTCAAACTTGGATGGCTTGGAAATGTTGAATTTCCAGAGTTTTGGAATAAATGCAGTATTCACGTTGAGCTGCATCCCGATGCGTTTTCCTTTCCTCCATGCTGCGGCTAGGTGTTGGAACCCGATAACTCATGTCTTTAACTTTGGCGGACAAGAGATGTGCCCCACTTTTGAAGATTTCCAAGCTTTAATGGAATCTCAGCGCGATGAAGAGATCTTGCCCTAATTCTGTTTCGGCCATATCCAAGCCTTAGGATGGATGTGTGGGCTTACTTTGCATGACGCTCGGTCTTTGATTCGCGACGGAGCACTAGACATTCCGAGCCTGATACATCGGTTTTCTGATGCCGGTGACCACGACGGCCATCTTTGGCAGAGTTTTCGGCGACACGC
This sequence comes from Camellia sinensis, assembly GCF_004153795.1. Taxonomy (NCBI): domain Eukaryota; kingdom Viridiplantae; phylum Streptophyta; class Magnoliopsida; order Ericales; family Theaceae; genus Camellia; species Camellia sinensis. The sequence continues at coordinate 604,949 of NW_021026927.1, read as the reverse complement.
CCTCTATTTATGCATGTTGTCTCACTTCTTGCTTGCCCCAGGCTTCGGAGGGTCTAGCATCCGTTTGATTGAGGTTGCCTAAGGCTTAAAGGAGGGCAAGAGCAGCATCGCCATGACACTAGCTGAGACACTGATGGGTTGGGATGCCTTCCATTGCCGGGAGACAACTAGATTCATGGGGAGTGCACTACTGCAGCAGGTAATGTTTCTCAGCCTTCTCAAATGTGTGCCTTACATCACTCGACCCTCAGGCTCTGTTTTTCTCTCAAAACCCTTTTCTCTCTTTTCTCTCCACGTACACCTCTCTATTCTTTAATCTCTCTTGTTTTTCATTCCTCCCCAGATATGGCTGATTGATAAGTTGAAAGTAGTGGACTCATGCCCAGCATACTCAGCACGCGACTATTTCTTCCGACAACGACTAGTTGATGCCCCAAACGAGGGATGGTGGTGCCAATGGATGTGCAGCCTATCCACTATCAACATTGCTTGGCGCTGCCTCTGGCTTAATCTGCCGACGATGAGCTACAGCATGTCTCGCTAGCTAGGCATTCGGCTGATTGGCCTGACACACTGTGTCTTCTACTTCCCATTCAGATTTCGGCGTCAGTTTGGGCATGATCAAACTTGCCCGGAAGATGGGGTAGAGTACCCTGCTGCATTTCCAGTCTGAGGCTCACATCTGGCTTGGTATGCCACAGCATGGAGGACGAGAGAGCTTCTGGTCCCCGCTCCCACTTTCAGTTGCATCCTCTCTGATGAGTGCATAGCTTGGCTCGATGAAAAGGCGCAGGTTGGGCCTATATTAGCATCCGAGACTTCTACAAGCTCTGGGAGGGGGCGCAGGAACACCTGACTTATCCATGCCCCGAGTTTATTGCTTTATCAATACTTTCAAGTTTTCTTTATAAATGTAATAAAAAGCAACTTCAACTTGTATTCAAGAGTTGGAGAACTCTGTACTGAAATCAATGAAATTGAAGGTTGTGGGTACTGAAAATTTTCCGTTTGGTCAAAAAATAGTCTAAGTTGTAAAAAGATTAATTTGAACAAAATTAACTTTTATTAAACTTTTCCAAACCATTTTCGATATGGATCACAACTGGACACGCCCAAGATCTATCACCGAGATGTACAACCCCGGATCCAGCAACTGGAAAGTTGCCCCTTGTCTGAACAACACTACACTGGAGATCACAACCGAGCTCTTCGAATGCAGAATAGACAAAGATGACCAACATGATCACATGGACAAAGTTGATTTGGAAGTGTTTTGTGGCTGGACTTCAGAATGAAGTTGCCTACGTATCCCAAAGATGGGAATCAAGCCTTACGTAGTTCGGTTCAGGTTCACTCGTGTATTAACACTCTCCTTTTTCTCTCTAACTTTTGCCAAGGCAGCCCTTTCTGGGTTTTCAACCTTGCGAGCTCAGTTTTTATTATTTTAAATTTTTCATGCTCTAATTTTTGCCTAGGTCGCCCTTTCGGGTTTTCGGCCTAGTGAGCCACTCAGGGATAGTATTTCTTCAACTTGTCTATGTTGATCGGCTAGGAGAACTCAAGGCCATCTAGGTCCATCAGAACGACAGCCCTACCTGACCAGATAGACTTGATGATATAGGGACCAGTCCAATTAGGTCTGAACTTGCCCCTAGGGTCGTGAATGGGAGCCCGGTTGTCTTTCAGCACCAAGTCCACTTCTTTCAAATTCCTGGACTTAACCTTCTTGTTGAAAGCCCTGGCAATTCTTCGTTGATAACCCTGGACGTGATACAGTGCTTTCAGCCTTCTCTCGTCAAACAGCATGAGTTCTTCGAATCTGCTCTGCTGTCAATCTGCCTTAGCTATCTGGCACTCAGCCATTACCCGCAATGACGGAACCTCAACTTCGATAGGCAGAACAACCTCCATTCCATAGACCAAGGAATATGGGGTTACCCAGTAGAAGTTCGAATTGAAGTCCGGTAACCCCAAAGAGCGAATGGCAGCTTATTTGGCCAATCCCTGTAGGTTTCCACCATCTTCTGTAGAATGTGCTTGATGTTCTTGTTGGCGGCCTCAACTGCTCCATTGGTTTGCGGCCGATATGTGGATGACTTATGAAAAGCCACGTTGTACTTCTCCAACAAGTTGATCACTTCCTTCTTGAAGTGGGAACCATTATCTGAAATAATCTCATTCGGGACCCCATAACGACAGATAATGTTGTTCTTGATGAACTTAGCAACATGCGACGCCTTCAACACCGCGTAGGATTGGGCCTCAACCCACTTCGTGAAGTAGTCTATCGCTACCAGAATGTACTCATGCCTGTTCGACCCCTTCGGAGTAACTACCCCAATCACATCAATCCTCCAGACTCAAAATGGCCATGGCGAAGTCATGTTGTACAACTTTAACGGCGGAATGTTCATGCGATTTGCATGGATCTGACATTTGTGGTATTGCTGAACAAAGCCAATACAATCCTCCTCCATGGTTGACCAGTAGTAACCCTGTTTGAGAATTTTCCGAGCTAGCATCACCCCACTCATGTGCGTTTCGCACTCTCCTCCATGGATGGCCTCCATCAGGCACTTAGATTCTTCAGCATCAGCATATAACTTATGCATCTCGAGATGACCTCGCTTGTACAGTTTACCCCCGCAGACGATGAACTGGGCAGCCATTCTTCGTATTGCCCTCTTATCTTTGGCATTTGCCCCTGGTGGATAAGCCTCTTTTTCCAAGAAGTTCCAGATGTCGTAATACTAGGGGTTCTTATCTTGTACCTCATCTATGGTAGCAATAAGCTCGTAGGTCGGCACGAATTTATGTTCAATGATGATCGGACGCATCCGGACTCCAAAAGGGATGTCTATTATAGAAGATAGAGTTACTAATGAATCAACGAACCTGTTGTTCTCTCTTAACAGATGAACGAAGTTCAGTTTTTCAAACTGAGGAATCAGAACGTCCAAGGCCTGGTGATAGATCTTCATCTTTTTTTCTTTAACTTTTCAATCTCCTTTAGCTTGAGATACAATAAGGTTCGAGTCCCCGATGACATCCAACCATTTTGCCCCTAGTTCTAAGACGGCTTCTAGGCCAGCAATACATGCTTCATACTCTGCTTTGCTATTCGATACTTTGAACCGGAGCTTGAAGGCTAAGGGTATGTGGGAATTGTCGGGTGCTATCAGCAACACCTCTATCCTATACCCATACTCGTTTGACGCTCCGTCAAAGTACATAGTCCAGGTTTCTTCTTCAACATGCAGAATGGCCTAATCTGGGAACAGATATTCTACTGCTTCATCCCCGTCCACTGGGTGATCGGCTAGGAACTCCGCTACCGCTCTCCCTTTCACTGACTTGCGCGTCATGTACTTCTGATCAAATTCAGAGAAAAGAAGCAACCAACGAGCTAGCCTACCCATAAGTGCTAGTTTCTCGAAGAGATATTTGACGGGATCTAATCTCGAAACCAGTATTATGGAGTGAGTTAACAGGTAGTGCCTCAACTTCCTCGTAGCCCATACCAAGGCCAGACAAGCCTTCTCCAACGACGTGTAGCGGGTCTCATATTCCAGTATTTTCTTACTCAGGTAGTAGATAGCCTTCTCCACTTTGTCCTCAGACTCTTGTGCAAGCATGTAGCCCATTGTCATTTCGGTTACTGATGGGTACATAATCAACGGTTTCTCCGGCTCTAGCGGTGGCAACACAAGTGGGTTCTGTAGATATTGCTTGATCTGCTCAAAAGCAACTTGGCATCGGTCATTCCACTGGAATTTCTTTCCTTTCTTCAGGAGACCAAATAGTGGTTCACAAGTTAAGGTTAATTTTGCAATAAACCGTCTTATGAATTGCACTTTACCCAAAAAACCTCGCACCTCCTTTTCAGTCCTTGTTGGTGGCATTTCTAAGATGGCCTTAATCTTGGAAGGGTCGACCTCGATGCCCCTTTGTGTGATAAGAACCCCAGTATTTTCCCTGCTGTAACACCAAATGTACATTTCTGAGGGTTCAGCCGCAACCGATACTCTCTAATTCGTTTGAAAATTTTCTGTAAGGCGGTGTAGTGGCCCTGTCTTTCTTTGGACTTGACAATCATGTCCTCCACGTACACCTCAACCTCTTTGTGGATCATATCATGCAAGATCGTAGTCGCAGCCCATTCATACGTAGCCCCAGCATTCTTCAATCCAAATGGCATTATCCTATAGCAGTAAGTTCCCCACGGGGCAGTGAAAGCAGTTTTCTCCCTGTCTTCGGGTGCCATCAAAATCTGATTGTAGCCTGAAAATCCATCCATGAACGAGAGCAGCGCATGCCCAGCAGTGAAGTCAATTAATTCGTTGATATGCGGTAGAGGAAAGTCGTCCTTCAGACTGGCTTTATTCAAATCCCTGAAGTCCACACATACCTGAATTCTGCCGTCCTTCTTTGGCACCGGAACTATATTGGCCAACCAAGTAGGGTATTCAGATACCAACAGGAACCCTGCATCAATCTGCTTGGTGACCTCTTCTGTGATTTTCAGGGCCCAGTCCGGGCAGATCCTTTCGAGCTTCTGCTTAACAGGTCGGGCCTCTGGGTCAAGAGAGATCCAGTACTGTACAATCTCAGGATCGATTCCAGGCATGTCTTTGTAGGACCACGCGAAAACATCTTTGAAATCTTTTAATAAAACGACTAAGCGCTCGCGTTCCTCAGAAGACAACGTGGACCCGATCTGGACCAGCCGCGGATCCTTCTTAGTACCAATGTTAATTGAGGTGATTTCATCAACCAAAGGTTTTACAAACCTCTCCTGCTCTTGATCAATCAAACGTTTCAAAACTGGAGGAATTTCTTCCTCGTCGTTTTCATCAAAATTTTAAAAATTCTGATTAATGCAATAAACTAAAGGCACAGAAAAGTACTCAGAAGCCACAGCTGTACAATTCTCATTAACAACATCCAATTCGTCTAATCCTTCGGTTACATCAGACTCAAAGGAAAAAGAAAAAGACGACCTAGACAAGACAGTGGCATCCGGCTTATCATCCCCAGGAATACATGACTCTGACTCAGACGAACTAGAATCTAATTTCAACTCCACAGACTCTGTGGAATCAGATTCTGGTTCACTACTTGATCCAGAACAGCTCGATAAAAAGCCTCCCTCGTATTGCCAGACGAGGGAGGGTGCGATAGATGCATCGAGAATGCCAGAAGGTGGGCGCTGCTTGATCCCCGATCATGGAAACTGAGAAGTTATCCTCCAAGCACTCCGGTACGATCTGAGGATCTGAGAGGAGACAAGCCAGCGCTACCCCCATCTCAATTTTTGTGCTCTTGGAATCTTTCTCCTTGCACTGTTCAGTCTCAGTTAGTGGGTCTGTCTGGTCTTCGGCAATTTCATCCCCCGGTAATTGCAAGTCAAAGAAGATCTCAAAACTCGGCAAGCGCCGTATCTCTGGATTCATCCATGGCTCTGGAAAGCCGCAGAATGGGAAATCTTCCCCCTCCTGGACAAAGCGTCCGTTCAGGGTCCCTTGAATAGGTCTGCGCACTAACTCGTTGTGCTTCTCGGCTTGTTTTGCCTCGGCTCTTCTGGCCATTTCTCTTTCTTTCCTCGCCCAATCCTTTTTGGTAGGCAAATAACCTAGGCCAAAGGTATATAGGTTGTGCGGCACTTCGGTCAATGCTGCGATGCCCTTTCGGCCGCTTTGCCCCAATCCCATTCCGGGCATGTGTTAAAGCTTATTCATGAGATAGACAGATTGTGCACTGACGGATAGCCCCTTATCAACAGCTAGCATATTCTGTACAACCCGAGCCTTAACTAGGGTGAATCCTGACAGAAATACATCCTCTGCGCCATGCTCAATCTCCAGAACTGGTATAGAAACCTCTGGCAGTGGATGTATTGAAGAATTCCCAAAAACAATTGCCACCCCCTTCTCGTGGGGGTACTTCAGCATCTGGTGTAAGGTGGAAGAGACAGCCTTCACTTGGTGCAGCCACAGCCACCCAAGGAGTAGATTGAAGGTGGCTGGAATGTCCAAGACATGGAACTCAATGTCTTGTTGCCCCGGGCCAACCTGAGTCTTAATCCGTATGGTCCCTATCACCTCCCGGCTGGTATTATCATAGGCTCGTATCACTTGGGCTGTAGGCACAAAATCTGCGGGCTTCAACCCGATAGCATACGCCGTTCTTGATGGACATACATTGATTGCAGATCCTCTGTCGACCAGGACCACCGATATCCATTTCTCTCTACACTCCACAGAGATATAGAGCGGCTTGTTATGATCAGAGCCCTCAGGCGGTAGTCCTTTGTTGGTGAAGGTTAAGGTTGGGAAAGCTCCTCTCTAGAAAACCAACCCTACCAGCTGCTCAGGAGTTGTATCAATTGAAAGCTTAGCTCTATCCATGGCTGTAAGAACGGCTTGTCTGTGAACCCTCAAGGCCATAAGCAGTCCCCAGATGGAGATGTCTGCTTGAATCTTCTTTAGCTGTTTCAGTACAGCCTCCTCCTCTAGCAGTTTTTCTCTCTGCCTCTCTACTTCTTTGTCTTTCTCGGACGCCTCCGGCTGGTCCAAGTGTGGGGGCTTGAAGTACCGCCCACTTCGGGTCATATGGTTGACCTCCTCAATGTACCAGGTGTCATCTGGTTGGTTCTGCCCTCAGTTCTTGTCAGTGTTGGCAAGACGTAAGTCGTCGTCTTCCCACCACATCCCATCGGCAACCGACAGACAGCTATTCGGTTCCATTGTAGCTGTTCTTATGCTCACAACACATTCTGTCCCTGCAGGGGCCTTTGGCTTTTCTAGCCCTTTTATTATCTTCGATTTTCTCTTGCTCAAAACGCTTCAGCATATCTTCCTGCTCTGTGTCCGCTACACACAAACTGCCCAAGTCCCGAGCAAAATTCTTTGCACCGGTGCTCTCCGGAGATTCTTCCTAATTCTCGGCCATTCCGGCCACTGCAGATGTTCCCATCTCTGATTGACCCTGCTCTGATCGAGGTACCTCAACAATATCTGGCTCGTCATTGAGCCACCATGTGGCATCTATTGCTCCGTTCGCATCATACCAACCAAGCTGCACATTCCCCAAGTCCTGCTCATCAAAGAATTGTAGGTTGTTGATGTCTTCCTCTAGCTCCGCTAGGTCATCCAAGCCATGACTCGGCCCGTCTTCCCGGACAACATGTACCTCTGCCCCGGTTGGCAACTCCACCATCGGCTTAACCTGATCTGTTGACACAATATAACCACATGGGTTGTATGCCTCCTCAGTAAAGCTCCCAGATCCCTTAGGCTCTGAATCAACATTCCCATTCTCCTCCAAGATAACCCCAGCTTTGTCTTCGACAGTCACCACCACTGGCTTGGGTAAGGTTAGGGAAGTGCTCATCATGCACAAGTCCGTGCTATCTAGGATGAACACCTCAGGCTTGGGCAGGTGGGTGGGAGCGATGTATATGCTAGGGTCATACAGGATGGCCGCGGTTTGGATCAGGTTTATCTGCCTGGGTGGGGGAGGGTTGTTGTTATGTGGTGGGAGAGGGTTAGTGGTGACATTTGGCTTGTCGGGAGGTGAGATCACCCTGTTGTCCATGAGATCTTGAATCTCATGACGTAGTCGGAAGCAGAAGTCAGTGTCGTGACCTTGCTATTGATGGAATGCACAGTATTTAGTTGGGTCATGCTTTGGAGGGAGAGGATCGGGTAAAGGCCGTTGTTCTAACAGTTTCAGATGTCCTTTCCTGAGTAGTACCCCTAGAGCTTTAGACAAAGGCATATACAGTGGGGTGAAAACCCTCTTGCCTCGGGGTGGATTTCTTGCTGGTTATGAGCTGGTTCCAGATGCACCGGTGAAGGGTGTAGCTATTTTGGGCGTGGTGGTGACCATGCCGACGTCTGAAGTTCTAGCAGCTGCAGCACTACTCGTGCTTGCATTCGAATTGTGGGTAAATGCCCTCTTGGGCTGTTCTTTGTCCTGGTCGATCAGACCTTGCTTCATAGCATCTTCAATCTGTACCCCAATCTCGTGTAAGTTTGCAAAGGTGAAGAGGGGTAAGACGATCATTTTCTGTAACAGCTTGGGTTAGAGGTTGCACACAACCATCCTTATCTGATCCTTCTCGAGCGGCCGAGTTGTCATCATGGAGGCCTTAGCCCTCCATCGTGTGACAAAGTCAGAAAAGGCTTCCTTCGGCTCTTGCCTGGTCGCCTCGAGATCACGAGTCGTGACCTCGATCTAGGTGTTGTATGAATATTGGGCGGCGAAGGCCTCAGCCATCTCCTCCCAACTCCTCTTTATTAAGTCCTCCAGTTTGGCATACCATATGGCCCCAATACCCGACAGGGTCCGACCGAAGAGTGAAACTTTGCAATCTGGAGAGACCCATTGGCCGTAGGATATCCGAGAACAACCGCAGATGTACCATAGGATCTCCAGAACCGCCAAAACGGTCTATATGTGGCATCTTGAACCGGTCCGGCAATGTCACTGCTGAATCGGTGTAACCATCCTCTATGTCCGGGATCAAGTTGATTCCCTAGGCCCGCTTGAATAGCTTTTCAGGCTTACTTACTTTCAGTGCTGTTGGGTCCACCTCAAATTCAAATAGTGGATCCACTGGATTAGCAAGTGCTTTAGACAGGTGAGGTAGGATTGGGGGTGGGACTGGTCGCGTTGGCACGTTCATATTCTCCTGGACGTTTGCAGTTTCCCCAAGTGTTGGAACTCTAGGTGGGGATGGGAGTGGATGCGAAGTAGATGCTCTGGCTTGTTGTGGTTGTTGCTGTTGTTGGAGCCTGGCAATTAGTTCTGCCTGTTAAACCACAACCTCTGCCTGACGTGCAGTAACCTCCACCTGACGGGCAGCATCCCGCTGCATAGCTTGCATGGTCTCTTGGAGCTGACGCATCATGTCCTCCATACCGGCCATAAGGTGCTGATCTGATTGAACAGGTGTATGTTTTCTCTTTGAGGTGGAAGCAGATATCTCAACCCAACTACACACAGGTGAGGTGGATAATGACCGCTGAACCAATGATTGTTGTACTGATACTCCCTGCCTAACTGCCCTCCGTCTTGTAATCGGGGGTAATGAAAAGAACACTGCTTGTCCGTCAACAAGATCCTTAGATCGGGAAAGTCTCCTTCCTCTAGTGTAGAGTGCTCGAGGGGTATCTGCCTTTTCTGAAGCAATGATGCAATACTACCGTGCAAAAAGATAAATAAAGCAAAAAAAAAAAAAAAACAACAATCAGAAAACGGACAGCATTTCGGCTTAGATGATGACAACACACAGTTGATAAATCGTAAGCTGGAAAAATTGCACTCAACACTGATCTCTGTCTCCAAATCACTGCCTCAAATCTAATACCCCAAAATACTGAAGTCCTCAGACTGATACCCAGACTTGCAAGCCGATACATGCATTCCTATAGAGACACACTCTAAAAGCACATATCAAGCAAGTGAGAGCCAAAACACCCCTATGGAGGGGTAGGGTTTCCCTATCCTATCTTGTCAGGAGCTAGGGTTTCACTGCGCACGCATGCGGTTTCAAACAACCTACATTCGGGTAAGCAACCTGTCTTAGTTTGGAATGGTCACTATGGCTTTTGATATGTAACTAGGTCGAATGGTCAAAAAGGGTGCCTCGGTAAAAATCGAGGTTTGTGTTCCCATCGTGGCAAAGCCCGTAACCGGTCAGCCTTATGGCATATTTTTCCAAGCAAGCCTCGGACAAACTCTTCAGGAATAGCAGATGGCAAACATCGTGACTTAAGCGCACCAATGCAAATGCAATGCAAAGAAACACATAAGTGTAGATAAAACAACATATCATGAGTTTCGGGTCAAGTTCTCTAAATCCCCAGCAGAGTCGCCAGAAACTGTAGACCGCCTGAACTTTCTCTGCCTGCCCCCCTTTCGGAGAGGGGGCGAATGGGGTTCTAACTACTATAGTTCAGACTCCTGTCACGATTCTGAATCTAATCTCACAAAGTGTAATGTAAGACTGATAAATCAACAAAGAGTCCAAATCCGGCAAATCATTTTGGAAAACTAATTTTAATCAAAAAGCGCCAAACATGGACTGCTTTGCCAGATTTCAGAGTCGCCACCTAAATATTTTATTTTGGAAAATTTAGGAAACCTTGACTTGTGCCAAAGGCCACGTGTCCGTCATCACCAAAGTTACCTCGGCTCGGGAACTTGGGTATGAGAGGGGAAGGTCCTGAAATGAGCACCCCCGCTCGCCCGATCAAAGGATCGGCCTTTACTAAGCATGATATGTTGTTTTATAAACCTCATGTGTTCTTGTTTTATTATTAGCTAACTTACTATGTGATGCGCACAACACACAAGTATATATTAAATCGCTCGATTTGGAACGAAACATCTCATGTTTGTTTTTCGAAAATGGTTTGAAGATGCTACTCGCAAGTAGGCTAAAACGTCGATTTGCCACCAAATAAGGTGGCTTGAAACAACATGATTTGCCACCCTCAAGTGGGATTAAAACTCACATTTTGATGAATTGTTCCAATTCAAGTAATGAAGCCTTCATACACAAGCATTCAAGCAGTTAATCACTTAAGCAAATAGTCTCATGGCAAGCATGCTATCATAGCAACACTCACACACATGCAAGTGTGCTAAAGCGTAAACACTTACAGTGTACTCCGAGCCAAAACAAAAAACTAGATAGAAATCAATGCATGATCCTAGCTATGTTAAGATGCCTAATGCAACACATGCAAAATGCAACTAAGTAAGCTTGGCTACCTAAGATGGCATATGAATGCAACTTGATAACATGCTTTGAAACACGTATTCAAGTAAGTGTATTGAAATACAATGCAGTTTGTATAATGCGCCGAGCCCGGTGCATGCAAGACAAATGAATGATGCAAACATGCAAACATAAGGTATGCTAATCGAAAATGACCCTAAACTAACCATCGAAAGTGGTTAAGTAAAAGGGAGAAAGATGTGGGGTTGGACGACATTCACACACATATGCACACGCATACTTATTACAACATTTACCCTCTCGACGGAGGGTCCGAATGAAAGATAGCCAACTAGCTACGCTAATTAAGCTAACTATTACAAACCAATTAATTAACTAACTATTCTAGCTAATTAATTACAACACAATCGAATAATTAGCTAATCTAAGCTAATTAGTTACAAACTGAATTAATCAATTAGCTAATCTAAGCTAATTAGAATATTAACTAATGAATTGAACTAAATTAATTACAACACATGTAATTAACTACAACTAGCTAATAAAGCGATAAAACAGCCTTGCAGACGAAGGAAGCATGCATGCTCGGTCGCGTCCTCTTGGAAATCGACTACCTTGCCTCTAAATGCCTCTGTTTGCACTCTTTTGGACTATTGAAAATTGTGCCAACTTCCAGATTGCTTCTGCTTAACCCTAGGAACATTCTGAGGGATGATCGGCTAGAAATGGTGGCCCTCGGCCAACATTGATGGTCGGTCGACTGGGTTGGTGGCCGGTTGGGTAGAACATGTGGCCGGTCGGCCACTTATTCCTGAAATTTCTCCTTTTGCTGCAACAGAGCACAAACAGAGGCATGGCAGTGTATTTGCAAGGAAATGTATGCACTGCCACCCTCCTTATCATATCTCAAGCTCAAAGGAGTGTGGCATTTGGCTCTCAAGCAACCAACCAAGCATTTTCAATGCATGGTGGACAAAGAACCAAGCTTGTGCAAGTTCAATAAATGTGCACATAAGACTCGAAAGGCCTCCACCCTATCATGCACAATCAAGAGGGACGACAACTAAGAAATGTGACACGTTTCATTACTTTAAGTATGAAACGCCTGACATTCCTTGTGTTTGGATTAACGTCTGATCCAAACACAAGCAATGCAAATAACATGCAAACACTTCATGTATAACATGCTACGGGCCAAGTACAATGAAACTAGCGAAGGACACAACACTAGAGGCATGCAATACAATGCTCAAATGATCAAGCCAGCCATGAACAGAGCCTAATCATGCCAAAACAATGGCCTAAATATGCTGGGGTTGAAGCTCAAAAGACTAGACAATCATGCATACAATGTGGCACACAAGCAAGGTATAAGGCTCAACACTCAAAAGCACTTAGAGAGTGAAAAATATGGAAGTGTGGCAGATATATATGCTCTGAAATAACGTGTCGAACGATGCCAAAACATGCAAATACCACATGCACCACATGTTAAAGGCCCCAAAACTCAAAGCTAGTCAAGGCCCTTTACACTACAACCATATTAAGCAATGCTCAAATGACCCTAACCACTCAAAACAGATCTAAGGCGGGTGAAAATAGTAGCAAAAACATGCTAGACTCGCGGCATAGATGGCAAGAAAAATATGCTCATGTATTAGCTCACAAACAAGGCATAAAAGCACAACTCTTAAAAACAATGGAAGAGCGATAATCAAGAGAGTATGACAGAAGTTTATGCTTTGAAATTACATGAGAAGTGATGCCATATCACACAAACATCACAAATAAGGCATGCTAGGAGTTTCAAAACACAAAACTAGCAAAGCCAAGTACACCATAGCTATACAAAGCAAGCCCTAAGAGGCCAAGACCACTCAAAATAGTCCTAAAGCATGCTAAAACAATGCCAAAAACATGATGGAGTGTAGCCAAAACAAGCTAGAATTATAGGCTAAGACATGAAGCATGTTCGGCTAGCAAGTAGGATTACACTACAAGTGTATGAAGCATGCAAGAGATGACCAAACCAGCCAAAAACAGAGTTTAAGCATGTCCAAAAAGTCACAAAAACATGCTCAAACTAAGCCTCAAGAGGATAGAAACACATGCTCATTTGGTAGGCCAACAACACATGCTATCAAGACAAGAGGAGGGGGGACTACCCCCTCTTATTTTGGATCACAAAACAAGTTTTCTATCACTGAAATTCCTCTGGAATTCAGTGGTTAAAAGGCCAAAACAAGGTGATCTCGAAGGCTTTAAAAGAAGGCAAGAAGCTTAGCAAATAAGCCACCAAAGAGGGTGAAACACTCCTAACTCCAAAAACACTTTAAACTACCATTTTTAACACTTAAAAATAATGCTTGCTGTAGTTAACAGCCAAGCCTAAAACAGCATGCAAATGTGGCTAAACCAATGTACAAAAACGAGCTTTAAAAGGGAATATGGTGAAGCACAGCAGCAAAAGGACTTCAACTCTAAGCTAAAACTAGCTTTTTGAGTCCAAACAAAACCTTTAAGAACCTCAGCAAAAGGGTAGTGATGTTTGGCTAAGAGATTGTGTGCAAAAATGTGAAGAACACTCACTTTCAAGCAATATATATATATATATATAGAGAGAGAGAGAGAGAGAGTTCTAGAGAGAGAGTCAAAATTTGTCTCTAAATTTTTTGAACCCTCTACAAGGGGGAGGGACCTCCCCTTATATAGAAATACAAGCCTCAAGCTTGTTTGACAAGCTTAGAGCTTGTTCCAATCCCTCTATACACGTGTATGGAGGATGGCCTTAATGGCCAACAGTTGGAACAGCTGGCACCAAAAATATCCGCAAAAGTAGAAAAAAAGGCTTCGGCCAACACATGTGGCCGACCAGCCACCACTGATGGTCAATGGAAAAAAGACTTGGCCAATGGGCATATGGCCTGGCCGATGGGCTGTAGGGCTGGCCAACCGACCTTCTTCCCTCAGAAACAAAGCCACAAGCTCTTGGTATGCAACCAAGCACAAAACAGACAAGTTAAGAGGCTTGAAGGCGAGGAACTCCACCAAGACCTTCTGGTACTCAAAACGAACACGAATATGGATAATCATCAAGTGTTCAAACGATGACGTCCAAGTCTTGATGACGGTCAAAAATGGGGTGTCTATACAGTGCCACTGTGTTGGTCCATATCTGTTAAGAGATCATAAGTTGCACTAACAGTGAAGTTTCTAGTTGGAGCTTCCTTCTAGTAAGTATTGTCTAGGACTTCAACAAAATGACGCAAATGAATTAGTGACATGCTCTGCAGAATGGATTAAGGAATGAAGTCAGCAACTGCCCCAAGATTCCAGGTCCCATCTTCCATGATTACATCAGCTACTTTCAAACAGTTAGAGGTATGGTCACCAGGGCATAGAGATGCAATAGTAGAATCTCCAGACCACTAGTCATTCCAAAAGGAGATGTTCTTGCCATTACCGACTGACCATGTGATAACCCAACCCGTATTATGTTTAATTATACACGTGTTTATGTGTTTAATATGACTTTGCAAGTTAAGTATGTGAAATATGTGATTTTGGATTTTATATCTGTTGAATGTAGGAAAATCTATTGCAATTAGAACTTTGAACTGAAAATTGAAAGTCATAGAGGCGCGATAAACCAAAATCGACTTCATATCTGTGATTAGCATGATTTTTAGAGCCTTCGATGGAATTTTGTAAAATTACGATTCGTAATGTTTTAATTAGCCTATATTATATTTATACCTCTCTAGTTCTTGAGTGGATGATTTTTGGTTGGGAAAGTTTTGCTAGAGGAGGAGTTAGAGAGAGAAAAAGAGGAGAAACAAGAGATTTGGTGGAGATTCAAGGGGCAAACCCTAGATTGAGCTAAGGTATGGAAATTTACTTGGAATTCTTGTATATAACTCACATATTGTTTGAAAACATAGAGAGATTTGAAGATTTGAAACCCTTTTGGGTTAGGGTTTTGGGTTATGTGTTTATTTGAGCTAAACTAAGAAATTGGAACTTGAACGTTTTGATTTTTCATGATTAGAGTTCAATCTTGTGAATAATGTATGAAACAAACCCTAGATAATTCATGAAAACAAGATTTGTTGAAAGTTTGCTTATGTATCATGTATTTTGAATTTGTGTATGTAATGTATGAAATTGTGAAAAGATGAGACCATGAAATTATTGTTGATGCAAGATTGATATGTTTAATGGGGGATTAGACTTGTATCATGGTTAGTTATCTTGTTTTTGAGTTGTTTTTACATGAATTTGGGCTGGGAAATGAGTTTAGGAAGTTTGCATCTTTGAACCATTTTTGGACTGTCTGATTTTGCCCAGACCGCACGAGCGGCTACGGGCACCGCACGAGCGGCTACGGGCACCGCACGAGCGGAACATGAAGAAAAAAAAGAGGTTTTCATTTTGCTCTTTGGGTGCTCGAGTGGCTGGTTTTTCCGCTCGAGCGGATTTGGGCCGCACGAACGGTCAAAGTGGGTGCACATGCGGCCGGCCCTGTTTCAGTTTATATCTAGTAACTTCAAATAGACATATCTCCCTCATCTGGACTCCGTTTTAGACGATTCTTTAGCCTAAATTCAAGCCCTGGAAGTGTAGTTTCCAATGGTGGTAATCTAACATCCAAATTCTAAGTACACAAATAGATATGCTCAAATTAGTGAAGGCTGTTCATTTTCTTTTAACTATTTCATGCCATTTTCTACCCTAACTTAGTTCCCTTTCGCTTCTTGCTATTTCTTTGAACCTTAAATATGTAAACATGATATTTTCAATGGAAAACATATGTGATTGTTGTAGGAGACATTAAGTTAAGTCATGAACATTTATGGCCATTTAAAATACATCTGTGGCATAAGCTTTGTACGTGAATCACATGTAGAGAAGTTTAGCATTAAACACTTCAGAGGGATTAAAGAATGAGGAATGATTGAACGGATATGTAATGAATAAATTGATTGAAATTGAAAGTAATGTGTTTTGAAATGTTATGCTTGGTTATGTTTCTGCAGGCTGAGTTATTAAAGAGTATCATCCGACCAAGCACTGTGAGTAAATTCTTTGTAACAGTATTTTCATGTGAAATACTTTGGAATTGTGAAACTTATGCTTTGTATAAATTATGTGCCTTCATGAGTGTTTTCAAAATGATAAAGCATGCTTGAAATCTTCAGAGCAATTATGTTATATCAAGTTTTTGAAAGAATGTTTTGATAAGAATGAATGAGTTTCCTTTTGAGTAATGATTATGATAAATTGAGAAAATGTACTTTGATCCTCAGTAACTATTATTTGCCTATGATCCGTCTTAGACGTTTTGCATAAGCTAATGATTTGCGATAAACGTTCTATATGATGTCAACCTTTGACGATTGTCCTGTATGGTAATTCAACAAGTTAATTAAGGATTTCGGGTACTCCGCTATGACTTAGAGTTATAAAAGGTTTGGTAAGCAATATTTCATACTATATGATTTGAAACAAGCTTTAATGTGATTTGGAATCAGACTTAAATGTATCATTTGATCGAAATGAAGGAACTTCATTAATATTATATGACATGTGCAATTTGGGCCCAAGGCCACTTGTTATATGATTGGACCCGAGGCCGTTTGTTATATGATTGACCCCGAGGCCACTTGTTATATGATTGGCCCTAAGATCGTTCTGTTTATATGATTATAGATATTGTAAGGACCGTATGATCATCTATTTACACTGTTTTATTGTATTATTACTCATTGAGCTTTGCTCACCCTTTATTATGTATGCATATGTAGGTGATCAGCAGTATGGAGCACACCCCTAGAGTCAACTTCAGGAGCTATTTTGTGACCCAATTGAGTCATGCCTCCAAGATGGAGTTTTGTCTTTGACTCACACCATACCTTGACCTTATTTTGTTTTTGCTATTATGGTCTTAGGTTATGTAATCAATATGTATAAAAATTTCCTATGGTACTTACTTTTTGGCATGGTCATGTGAATTTATGAATGTGCTTGGATATAAGTTGTACATTGTGTTTGTTCATGTTGACACAGCTCAATGGACTTATTCAGTTATTGCATGTTTCTGCTTATGGCCCTATTATTATAATTATTCTTTTTATTTGTATGAGGCTGAAGGTAATCATGTGATTATTGGTTGGTTATGACCCAAACTTTTAGGGGCGAGTTCAGGTTATAATAGAGTGGTATCAGAGCATGAGTTAATATCTCACACACGAGTCCATTTGAGCAATAACAAGTCTAAAAAATGTTTAAGTTGCATCGATAATGCGTTTGTAATCATCTATAATATAAAGATGTGTAATTGTAAATGTGACTTATGTACATATTATCTGTGAAAGTTATAATGTATGTTCCTCTAGATCATGGATGAGAACTAGGGTGGAATATGGGAAGGATTTAACCTCCACACGACTTAATAGAATTGAGGCAATGATCATGGACGTAGCAGAGGCTTTTAGACAACAACAACAACAACAACAACAATAACAACAATAGCAACAGCAACCACCATTGCCACCAATGCTTATGCCACCACCTGTAGTGCAAGACCACCAAGCTGATGACCGAACTATTGCACTCACAAAGGAATTTTAAAAAATGAAACCGCCATTGTTCAAAGAAGGAATTGATCCACTGAAGGCGGAGGCATGGGTGCTTGGTATAGAAAAACTGTTTAAAGACTTTCCATGTACAGAGGTACAGAAAGTCTTGCTTGCTGTTTTTACACTCAAGAATGAAGCATGTCATTGGTGGATGTTTATTCGAGACGAACATCAAGGAATGAATTGGGCTTAATTTTTGGAGATCTTCTATGAGACATACTTCCCACAGTGTATCTGAGGTAAAAAAGTATCAGAGTTTGAAAACTTGGAGCAAGGAAACAAAACCGTAGCGGAGTATGAGGCCTAGTTTATCGAGCTAGCCTGTTTCACACTGTATATGGTCGATACGGACTACAAAAAGACAAGAAAATTTGAGGGAGGACTCTGAGACTCCATGCTTGAGAAGATTAATGTGTTGAAGGTACAAAAATATGTGGATATATTGGATAGGGCCATTATAGCGGAAGGTAACCAGGCCAACCACAATCGGTACTCTAATTGGAAGGGAAAAAGGTAGGGTTCTAATATGCACAAAGGGTGGGTGTCCTAACAAAACAAGAAACAGAATTTGGGAACTTCCAGTGCTTCTGGTTCTACCCGTGATTCAGCACTAACTTGCCCGGATTGTGGGAAGAAACATCGGTGAGTTTCCTACTGAGCAACTGGTGCTTGTTTTAAGTGTGGGAAAACGGATCATGTGATGAGAGATTGTCCTTTGCTTGAGCAACAGAAGGTGAATAGACCAACTATTAGTTCAGTCGGTTCCACTCTTGCTGCGAAGATTATGGCGAGACCTACTACAACTAGGGACAATGTCAAGCAAGGGAGAGTCTTTGCTCTTGTTCTGGGTGATGTTTAGAATACAGAGGCTGTGGTCTCAAGTACCCTTTCTATCAATGGCCAACCTGCTCATGTGTTACTTGATTCGGGTTCCATCAATTCCTTTGTTTCAAAAACATTTGCTCTTAATTTGAATAGACCTATGGAACCATTGAATTATGTGTTGTGTGTGTCTCTACCATCTTGGGACTCTATGTTATGTGCTTCTATTTATCCTGCATGTAAGCTTTTACTTGGGGGTATCCCTCAAGAAATCCCAAGAGATCTTATCATAGGGTTTTTCAAAATCTAATTTAATAATAAGGCCCCCATGTTTACCTATTCTATGTTGAAGAGTGTGAATTAATTCCTGGGTTATAATGATGTTATCATGAGTAGAATGACCATGGAGAAAGCTACTTTGGTTAGGACGGATAAGGCCATGCAAAAGAGGTTGAATTTTGTTAACAAGAATTTTAGCAATAATTTTGTAGGACACATTGCAAAGGCTAATGAGGTGAAATTGTTTGATAGTTTTAGGGTTATTAATCTTAGGGATAAGGGCAATAAGAGTTTTATTGATTTCCGGAAAGAGACGTTTTTTCAAAATAGCAATGCTTAATGAAAGCACAAACATTCTCACCAATAATATCCCAAAATTTATGGTAAAAGATAGCCTGAAAACATCTCCTCCAGGTGCTTTAAAAGCATTGATATTTCTGATGGCTTCCCAAATCTCATGACTGATGATCGCCTTAGAGATCCTGTGATTCCCATCAAGAGAAATGGTTTGGGAAGCTAAATTACACCAGTGACTAAGATTCGCCACAGGCTCAGCTTGAAACATATTTATGAAATAATCTTGAATATGAGCTTTGACGGCTTGGCCTTCCATAATCCAATCCCCAGTTTTAGTATGTAAAGAATCAATTTTCAATCACTTCCTTTTGGAAATAGTAGACACATGAAAATATTTGGTGTTTCTTTCACCTTGTGTAATCCATTTGACTATAGATTTTTGAAACCAAAGGATCCCCTCTTGTAAGGCGGTTTTATTATATTGGGAAATCAAATCTTTTCCAAACAAAAATAGATTATGAGAGAAATGATTAGCTAGAGACTTTTGAATTCCTTTAATTCATGAAAGAAGACACCTTTTCCTTTGAAAAATATTGCTGAAGATTTCCTTATTCCAGGTAAGGAAATCAGCAGCAGCTTGTTGAAAATTATTACTCAGGGAGAGCTAATAATTCTAAGAGAAACAAAGCATGTCTCTGTACTGGGGCTGTGAAAGCCAAACGGCCTCGAAACGAAAAGGACGATGACAAGGAGAGAGTTTAGAAATACCTTCCATGTAGAGAATGAGAGGAGAGTGATCCGAATAAGTCCAAGGGAGATTGAGCACAGTGCCGTTAGGAAATAGAGTGCACTATTCAGCATTACACAGCGCCCAATCAAGTCTCTCCATAGTGTTGGCTAATCCCCTCCTATTGTTTGTCCAGGTGAATCTAGGCCCCGTGCAACCGAGATCCATAAGACCACAGTGGTTGATTTGGTCCAAGAATTTATGACTTCGACCTTGTTGGTTACTTTGAAAGAAGCTCCTTCTTTCATTCTGCCCACTTATTTCATTGAAGTCCCCAGCAATAAGCAATGGCTAAGTCATAGAGCTAGCCGTATCCTCCAGATCATGCCATAAGGATTGGCGGAGCCTGACGTTGGGACTAGCATAAACTGTAGCTAGAACCCAATCTTCATAATCTTCCCTTTTAACGGTGGCTTGAATCACCTGTTGATTAGCTATGTGAGCACTGACTGAGACTTGTGTAGGGTTCCAAAGAAGCCAAATACCTCCAACTAGGGCTGTGCAGTGGATCCGTTGAGCCGCCAGAACCACCCAACCTCCAACTAGGGCTCGTGACTCTTTTTTTTTTTTTTCAATTTTATTACACGCCTCATCCCCTTTTCTTTAGAGTTTGCCCTAATTTCTTCACAAATCCAATAAAATAAACACAACAACACACACGCTGAAACACACACACACACACACACACACTCTCTCTCTCTCTCTCTCTCTATTGTCCGACGATAACCTTCGGTCGACGATCTACACTGAACGACTGACGATCTACACTTCTGAATGGCGATTGATTTGCACTGAATGACAATCGATCTACACTGAGGTATCTCTCTCTCTCTCTCTCTCTCTCTAGATAGAAGATTTACAAATACCTCTCTCTGTATATATATTGAGTTGATTGTATGAGAATCTTCGTATATTGAGTAATCGGCCTCTGAGATCGTATATTAAGTTGATCTTTTGAGAATCTTCGTCTCTGTGTAGCATGAGAGGGTTTGATGTATATACATGTGTGTGTGTGTGTGTGTGTGTGTATGTGTTCGTCCTGTTTTAAGATTAGTTTTTTTCCCCCCTCTTTGATTGAGTTGATAAAAAGACATGTAATTTGTGGTTTAGGTTGCTGATCAAATACTCATGTTTAATCATGTTTTTGAGTTTTCTAAGTATTTGACTGTGTTAAATTTATGACCTACACTCTATGGTAAAGGTTGCCTTCGTGGGCAACCTTTTTTGTCTCTCAATTGATCACATGTTGAAATTGTGTGACATTGAAATTTTGTTGAAACTCTCTTAAGCAACTCTATTGAATGGAAAAACTCTCCAGACTCTCCATTGGTTTAGAAACTAATATAAAATAATTGAATTTTATAATTGGTTAATTGAAAATGAAGATCACTGATAATTGGTTAATTGAATTTTCCAAACTTTGAACATCACCGATAATAACGGTGCGCTACTTCGCTCCCCTATCAAGGGAAATTAATTATATAATTACTTGTTTAGCAGTGATGTTCAAAGTTTTATAATTGGTTAATTGAAAATGAAAACTTAATTTAGTGGCCTTAGATGTTCAAAGTTGCTGAATAAAATAATTTATTAATCGAAAAGTTTATTGATCATAGCCATCAGGTTTGGTTATGGCTAGCAACTATTATTGTTTTTTGCTGGAAAGTACAGGTTAACTTTTCTTTGATCTTGCTATGTAATATTAGCATAAATTCACGTTCATAAGTAATAGTATTATGTAATAATATTACTTGTTCATGTTTTTTTAATTGTTCATATTAGTCCTTCATGCATTGATTAATAAATACATGGTTTATTTTCTTTCAAGCTTTTTTTTTTTTTTTTTTTTGTTAAACTGTTGTTAGACCATGGATTTGAAAAGCGTATTTTGAATGAATTTTTATTGGTTTTGGCAGTATATTTGATAATCTTGTGGTGATAGTTCCTTCAAGTGATGAAACATTTTTTGTGAGTCCTAATGTTGAGCTTGAATCATTTTTCTATTGACCTCTCCACCCAACCTAATGCTCTTCCCCCTAGACCACCCCTAACCAAAACTAGTAGTAGTAGTGGGAGAACAACATCAAAGGCTTGGAATCATTTTGAAAAGATTAAGGGCATCGATGGGAAAGATAGGGCTATGTGCAAGTATTGTAAGAAAGAATATATAGCAGGCTCTAAGAGTCATGGAACAAGTAATTTATTAAGTCATTTGAAAAATTGTACAAAGCATCCATATAGGGATACTCATGGGCAACAATCATTGGGATTTAAACCTAGAGAAGTTGGTGGGGAGGGTGTTGTTGATGGTGTGGCTACGTTATTTTCTGTAGAAGTTGCTAGAAGGTATATTGCGGAGATGATAGTAATTAATGAATTGCCCTTTAGATTTGTGGACGGGGTTGGTTTTAAGAGGTTTTGTAATGTCATGCAACCCAAGTTCAAGATCCCATCTCGATGTACCGTTGCTAGAGACATTTTTGACATATACACCAATAAAAAGGAGAGGTTGAAGAAAATTGTGAAGGGACGTAGAATTTGTTTTACCACAGACACATGGATTTCCAAACAAAATTTGTGTTATATGTGTCTAACTGCACATTTTATTGATGATGATTGAAAGTTACAAAAGAGGATCACAAATTTTTGTCAAGTTGAAGACCACAAAGGAGAAACTATTGGTAAAAAAATTGAGGCACTCTTAAAAAAGTGCGACATTGATGGCCTTTTTACCTTAACTGTTGATAATGCGAGTTCCAATAATCTAACCATTAGATTTTTTAAAAGAACCACAAAACTGTGGAATTTAATTGTCTTGGGCCATGAATTTTTACACATGCGTTGTTGTGCGCATATTCTAAATCTCATTGTTAGTGATGGATTGAAAGATCTTGAGTCTTGTACAGCAAATGTGAGGCATGTGGTGATGTATGTGAGGTCTTCTCCAAACCGCATTGACACTTTTAAAAAGTATGTGGAAAGTTTGAAAATTGAGAGTAAGAGTCTCTTGTGCCTAGATGTGCCAACACAGTGGAATTCCACATATCTTATGTTGGAGGTGACAGAAAAATTTGATAGTGCTTTTCAAAGAATGGGTGAGGAGGACTACAATTACAAATGCTACTTTTTGGATAATGAAGGGGGTGAGAGGAGAGAGATACCTACAGCCGAGGATTGGGATAATTGTAGGGTGTTTTTGAAATTTCTTAGAATGTTCTACAATGCCACAAAGAGATTTTCTGGGTCTTTATTTGTTACATCAAACACATTCTATGGGGCATGTTACAGGTGTGATGGTGATAGATGAAAATGACCCACACTCTATTGTGAACTCTCAATTTAACTCATTTTTGGAGGGGCAATTTTCTAGTAGTGGGAGTATGTCGGAATTGGATAAGTACTTGGGTGGTATTGAGAAAGGTGGGAATAATGCTCAATTTGATATCTTGGAGTGGTGGAAGGTTAATGCGACAAAGTATAGAGTATTATCACTTATAGCACGAGATGTGTTGGCAATGCCTATTTTCACTTTTGCTTCTGAGTCGGCTTTTAGTACAGGAGGTCGTATACTTGATCCATTCCGTAGTTCAATTGCTCCCAAGATGATGGAAGTTCTTGTTTGTACACAAAATTGGCTTCAAAGTAACATTCCAATATGCCTTTAACAAGCAATGGAGGATGTTGAACAATTTGAACAACAATATGATTCGGGTAATATACACAATGATTTATTTATTTTTTATCCATTTCATTTATTTTGTATTATTCAAAATTCATTGTCTTCACTTTACATATTTTTTGTTGTGTTATGTTTTTTGTGTAGTTGTTTATGAATCAAGTTCATGCTCGAGCCTAAGTCCGGAGAGTAATTTTATTGAAGTTTAATATCATTGGTAAAATACTTCCCCTTGGTTAAATGTTGTTAACATATGTTTACTTGTTTTATGTTTAAGACTTTTTAGTGTTTTCTTTATTAATTAATTTCATTTTTTTGTTATGTAGGTTTACATGGCTCATGGTTTGGTGAAAGGAAATTGATGGGGTTTTTTGCTTTTTTTTGGAAGACTGTAACTTTTTTTTTTTTTGATGCACAATGTTTGTCAGATGACTGTAACTTTTTTTTTTTTTGGAACTCTTGGATGACTATCACTTGGATGCACAATGTTTTTCTTATGTTTTATGTGTAAGTTAGATGATTTATGCCCATTGGATGCACAATGTTTTGGGTGATATTGAATTATGCCCATTGGAACCAATATTGAATTATGCCCATTGCAATCCAAGTTGAATTGCCCAAGTTGTTTCATAGATGTGAATGAATAGATATTTTGAATTATGCCCATTGTAATGAATTTTGCATTGCCCAGGTTGCATTGTCCAGGTTGTTTCATAGATGTCAATGAATAAATATTGCATAGCCTAGGGGTGTATTTTTTTATTTTTTTATTTGTACGTTGAAAATTTGTAAAATTTCAAATTGCCAAACTGATTCATATTCATCTGCCAATTCGCCAAATCCGCATCCGCCGGATTGGCGGACGGATGCAGATTGATTTTCTCCAATCCGTCAATTTGGCGAACGTATAGCGGATTGGAGATTTCGTGGCCGCAACCGATCTGCGCCCACCTCTACCTCTAACCCTTCCCATGGGGTCCACAATAGTAGATATAGTATAGCCTAGGTTATTGAAAAATAGTCCCATAGAACTAATCAAGACCTTGGTTTCGAAGAAGGCCACCACATTAGGTCTATGAACTCAAGTGATTTCCCTGAAGTTCCTTCTGAAGGTTTTGTTGCCGGCTCCCCGGTAGTTCCATAGCTTGACATTCATTGATGGACGAGTAGGAAAGTCTGGTAACAGGTCTGAGTGACTCAAACCAATCATGTCACGCACTAGTTTATGATTCAGTGCAATGGCCTCGGGGCTGCCATCTATGTCGCTTGTAGTGGCTTTCCTGTTACGCTCTGCCATCTAGGTTCTAGATTCAGCCTGATTTCACTTATCCACCAGACGATGCTTACTTGGTGAATTGCTTCGCTCTTGGGTTCGAGGTATAAACCCACTGCACAATGAGTCATCGTGGATAACTATACTTTCAACATCTCTATTTCTTCGTTGGTGATATTGTCGCTCATGGTTAGGGTTAGGGGGTTTTTCTTAGGTTTGGGTTTTACAGAATAAGGAATGGCCAAAGCTTTATTTTCTTAATGGATAGAAATGTGGGGTGATGAAGGTGTGGGTGAGCAGGAAAGGGGTGGGTTAGTAGGAGCTAGCTCATTCATTAGACTTTCTGACTCCATCGCAGAGTTTACCTCGGTTCTAATCTCAGTAGAAACGGTACACTTCTAATGGAAAACCTGTATTTAAATTGACATATCTGAGCTAGAGAGGGGATGGTTCATAGCAATAGTAATAACCTTTGGAGTAAGGGATGCAGACACAATGTTGGTGTATGAGTGTATTACATTGGACGATGCCTTTGGGGGATGCATGGGCTGAGACACTTGGACCCCTTTGCTTTTAGTATCATCATTGGTGCCATCTGTGGTATACGTATTATTAAGTGGTCCAAATCTATTGTTGGGCTTTTTGTGCATTGCAGGCCCTGAATTACGGTTATGAACTGCGGGCTTATGAGTTTTTCTATTAACAAGCATCCATGGGCCAAACTGAGCCTCATCTCCAAGTGATAGATCATCTTTTGGGCTAGATGAGGTAGTCGTTAGGCTCTGCTCAGCTCTCTTTACTATACTGTTGCTTTCTTCTCCTTGATGCGCCGGTGCCAAAGTTGATACTGGTACCTGTACTGGTTTAAGGCTGCAGTTAGGGGTGAGCAACGGATATACCGATCCCCCCAAACCGACCGAACTAAACCAATCCGCCGCATTTTGAACGGATGTGTGACAACGAGTGGACGGTTGCGGATTGATTTTTTCCAATCCGCCTAGTTTTGGACGGATGGCGGATTTGAGGTTCATTTGGCCGCAACCGAACCGCCAAACAACCGAGCACCCCTAGTAATTTGTAAGACTTTGTGTTTTCAATTTGTTTATATATTCTATTTGTGTTTTCAATTGAAAAAGAGTTTAAATATTCTGTTGAATATATATTATGTTGAAAAAGAATTTTCAACTTAAATATATTTTTTGAATTGAAAAAAATAAATGTATTATTTATCTATATATTTTAGTTTTTAAATCTAACTCTAAAAATAATAAATAGAAAAGATTATATATGTTGGTTGGTTTTTGTTTTCAAAAATAGATATAGATGTAACAATACAAGAGCATACAACCTCTACTACTGCTCTGTTCATGGTTTTGGTGGTTTGAATTGTTTTTATATTTTAAGAACCACATATTATAATACTTTATGTGGATGAGGCATGTTGTGATTGTAATATGTGGATAAAGTTTCAAACTTTCTTTCTTTGGATGAGGCATACAGTGATTGTAATACTCTATTAAGTCATTGACTGTAATTTTATTTTTTTAGGGAGAAAGTGCACAAGTTGAATTATGTTGAAAATTTATAAAATTTTAAATTGCCAAACCAATTCACATCCATCCGCCAATCCGCCAATCCACTCAATCCACATCCGTTGGATTGGCAGACGGATGCGGATTGATTTTTTCTAATCCACCAATCTGGCAGACGGATGGCGGATTGGAAGTTCCGTAACCGCAACTGACCCGCGCCCACCCCTAGCTGCAGTATTCTTTCCGATGGGCAACCTTTCCACAAGCAAAACAAAGGTAGTGTAGATGTTCTTATTCTATTATATACGTATATTTTCCTATGGCAAATCCAGAGACTAGCGGCTTCGTGAGATCAACTTCAATGCACACCCTAGCATATCGACCTCTTGTAGACATTGTTGTGTTGAGATCCACTTTAAGTGGTTTACCTATCACGTTGGCGATATGGAAAAGTACATTTTCATTATAGTATTCAAGTGGGAGTTGTGGGAATCTAACCCACAAAGCCGTTGCAACCTCCTTAGCTTCCGACGGCTTCAAATCATGATTCCACCTTTGAACAGTTAGGTAGTGACCATGATTATCCAAGGTCCTTCTGTGTAGACTCTGTTGCAGTCAGCTATCATTTCAAATTTCATCCAAGACCTAGATTAGTGGCCTCAAAATCTCCTTGTAGTTCCAAATTTTCTTCAATTTGTTGATCAGAAATTTAAAACCCACTGTTTTCCCCAGTAGACATACTATAAGGCAATCCTTCCATGGTTTATGCATCGATTTCAATAGACGTGGGGGACGTTTGATTTTGGGTATTCGTGGATCTATGGCGTGCTTGTGTTCATCCTCTGATAGTCCCTCATTATCCTCTTCATTAGTGAGGAACTCATCATCAGTGGAAAGGCGATCCAGATCATTGTCGAAGGCCTTTTCATTATGCTTGGTTGCTGTGAGGGCTTGTTTAAAAGATTTCCTTTGTGTCGCCTCAGAAGGCGGCAAAAGCACTTCCATCTCTCTTAAATCTCAAAATTTTCCTCAGGTGGCGCCAGTACCTCCTCCATCAGTTGATCTCCTTCCTCAATCGTAGTGCTCTTGAGTTTTTTGGTGCTACGCACCAGATGATCCTTCTTCTCGATGGATCTGCAATTATTACCGTTACTTAGAGAGTGAGTTTCTTGAGAGAGGGTTTCGTGAGATGCCATCACTTTATGTCTTTGTTACATACAACGTGTTCCCATAAAAAAGGGGTTAGTGGGAGGACGACATAACCAAATAGTTTACTGTTCAAGAGGTTATATGTTCGAATTTTATGAAAACCAAACATTCCAAACTTTAAGGTCACTGGAGATTTGTCCCATCATTTATTTTAATATCCCAAAATTAATTGAAGTACGCTTAAATTAATTCAGATATTTGATTATAAAAAAATGTTAGAAAAACTTCGATATTGTATTATTTTAATGGTGAAATCAAGGCAACTGAACCGCCAAACCGCCGAGCACCCCTAGTAATTTGCAAGACTTTGTGTTTTCAATTTGTTTATATATTCTATTTGTGTTTTCAATTGAAAAAGAGTTTAAATATTGTGTTGAATATATTATGTTGAAAATGAGTTTTCAACTTAAATATATTTTTTGAATTGAAAAAAATAAATGTATTATTTATCTACATATTTTAGTTTTTAAATCTAACTCTAAAAATAATAAATAAAAAAGATTATATATGTTGGTTGGTTTTTGTTTTCAAAAACAGATATGGATGTAACAATACAGAAGCATACAACCTCTACTACTGCTCTGTTCATGGTTTTGGTGGTTTGAATTGTTTTCATATTTTAAGGGGTTAGTGGGAGGACGAGATAACCAAATAGTTTACTGTTCAAGAGGTTATATGTTCGAATTTTATGAAGACCAAACATTCCAAACTTTAAGGTCACTAGAGATTTGTCCGGTTGTTTATTTTAGTATCCCAAAATTAATTGAAGTACGCTTAAATTAATTCGGATATTTGATTATAAAAAAATGTTGGAAAAACTTCGATATTGTATTATTTTAATGGTGAAATCAAACTTTGATAACAACTCTTCCAAATTTATCATGGATGATACATTATCTTTCATACTAACTTATAAAATTACAAAAAATAATAATAATAATAATAGGAGTTTGTCTCTCTCTCTCTCTCTCCCTTACAATGAGGCCTGTAGATGACATTTACATTTGATTTTTGATACAGAAATATAATAATGATATTTGTACAATATTGTCAAATTAAAAGATGTTATCAAAGGGAGTGATGTTTCATAAAGGGAATTTTAATATATATCTTTTTAAAATGATATATTATATGTATTTTTTATCATATTATTTTTTTTAGTTATGATTACATTTTTTTTAGTGTTGATATTATTTTCTTTTATAACTTATAAATTTTTAGTTATGTCTCATGTTATATTTAATTATGATATTTGTTTTTATTATAATTTAAAAAATTAAAATTATATTATTTTTTTAATTATAAGATATATATAGTGCATTATATAAAATCTACCAAGCCAATTAGATTGTGTCACCTTATGATTGGACTAAGTAGATAAGTGCCAACATAATTAAAATGTACCCATCTAGCTATGATGCAGTTTCAACTAGGTTCTCCTGCATGCAGCTCTCACTTCATCAATAAATTTTCTTTGCCCACGAGAAAATTTTAAAAATAAAAATAATAAAAATTGTGCCAACTAATAAAAATTAGGGACCATTAAAAATAAAAAATACTTGAAACTTCAAAATTTGTGATCCCACAATCTCCAATTAGTTTGTGACTTCTTATTATTTTTTTGAGTAATGATTGAGACTACACTTTCATAAGAACTCCAAAAATTTAAACCATTTATGATATAGATCCCCACATATATCTGAGAGTCCCACATATAAGAAGGGCCAATATCATTTTGACTGTGTAAAGCCATCTCTAAAGAGAGTCCCAAACATTTTTTTATTTTTTTTTCTCTGTCTCTCAAAATGTGTGGAGGTGTGGGGGATCTGAGTCTCTTTCACCGCTGATAAAAAATTTATCACCCACATAGCTACACTGTCAATCAGTTTATCAAATCCCTACATCTTTGTCTCTCCATCGTCCACCACACCTCCAGATGTCCATTCCCTTTCTACTCTAACATGACACCCACGAATTTTAGTTGTTGTTTGAAATAACTTAAATAAATATATTTTTTAATTTTTTATAAAATAGATATAAAACGTGATAGAAAAGTCATGTAATTTAAATAAAAATTTATGTGACATAAAAAAAAATATAAAGATATGTTCAAATAGCACATTCCAAATAACACCGTAGACCACTAATCAATTTTGCCCTTTTTTTCATTTGGGATATTACAAATCAGTGTATTTTTATAAAAATAATTATAAATCAATAATTTTTTTATTAATATTAATAATTAAATTTTTAATTTTTTTTAATGGTTTTGTCATTATTTTTCTGACACTACATTGAATTGTGATTTTTCCTTATTCATTTCATCTTGTACAAATTGGATTTTATCATAACAAAATATCAAAGTACCAATCAGTTTGTTTGGTTTCGTTTTACTGAAAACAGTTTTCAGAAAATTCTTTTTTTTTATTTTTCATATTTTTTTGTTTTCACTGAATTTTTTTAATATTTTAAGCAATTTTTTTAATTTTAGACATACTTAACATAAATACACATAAAAAGTATAATTTTTGTGAAAAAATCTTTTAAAAATTCAATAAATACCAAAAATACAAAAAAAAAAACAACGAAAATTTAGTATGTTTTTCATATTTTTATGTATTTGTTAATTTTTTAAAATATTTTTCACAATTTTTTTACTTTTTAGATACATCTAAGTAAGGTACATATAAAAAAGTAAAAAAAAAATGCTTAAAATTTTAAAAATATTCACTAAAAACAATAAAATACAAAAAATTAAAAAATTAATTTCCAGAAAACTAAAACTAAACACACTAAATGGCATTTGCATATTAAATAAAATCAATGTTGTTATGTAATATGTGAAATAAATCAATGTTATGTAAACCGCATATTGTACGAATACTTAGTCAATAAAGAATTTTTAAAATTTAAAGGGACCATTTTACATACATTGTAAGAAATTAAAAATAATAATAAATTTGAGGAGTAATAAAATACTTTTAAAATATTTAGGGGGCTGGCCCTTTTGGCCCTAGACTACACGATCTTAAAAATAAACAATTACAAAATGTTTGGGGAAAAAAATGCTAAAGACAAAAAAATAAGCCAAGTTTTTAAGACATTTAAAAAAATAAATAAATAAAATTTGGCTTATTTTTGCTTTTAATAAAAAAAAATCAATGTTTTTAGACAATTGGGTCATTTAGCCTAGACAAATTTGAAAAAATTAAAATTTTTAACATAATTTATTTTTACCAATGACAAAAATTTACTAAAAATTATAAGTAAGGGTGTAATTTTGGCCCGGCCTGGCCCATTCGGGCTCGGGCCGGGCTGGGCCCATATCGGGCCTTGCAAGCTCCTGTCAAAAAATCGGGCCAAGCCAACCCACGGGACAGAAAACTAGGCCCTAGCCCAAGCCCAGGGGTATTCGGGCTTTGGGCGGGCTAGTGGGTTAGGCCCATGGGCTTGGGCTTTGGGCGGGTCTAAACAATTTTTTTAATTTTTTAAAATTTTTTCCATCAAAATTTTATTATTTTCCATTTTAAAAAAACACTGGGCATCGGGTGGGCCGGGCCGGGCTTTTGGGCGGGCCTTGAGCGGGCCCATGGGTGGATCGGGCTTTAAAATGATGGCCCAAGGCATCGGGCTGGGCTTGGGCTCGGCCTTAAACGGGCCTTAATGGGCCGGCCCCACGTCGGGCTACGGGTCGGGCCGCTTGCGAGCCATGAGCCAAAATTACACCCCTAATTATAAGGTGTAATCAAAAGAGATAGGATTCGCCTTGGCCCAGCAATAAAATATTTTATTATTGAACTTTAAGTTTTATTATTTTGGGGAATTTACTAAAAAAAAAGTTGAAAGTCAACTTTTTACCATTTTGAGTCGCATCACTACTTGTACAAGTAAGAAATAATATTCTCGTATAATCCTGTTGATCAAATTTGCACTCCTCCAAACGTCGTCGCTTTACTTTCTGAAAACACAAACGTGAGCTAGCCGGCGGGTGTGTACCGAATACCTCTCCGATGCCTAAGTCAGCAAAATAGGCAAATAGATAAAAGTTCTGTGTATTCGAGAATCAAAGTTATGTTACCTCTCCATACGTGATGTTGTGAATTTTTATAGGTTCCGTGTGGCACAATCCCAGTAGGACTCTTATTCCTCCATATCTAGTCCTCCTAGGAATCATACTCCGAAAAGATAATGCTTATCCTTTCACACCCTCCTCACTGCATAAACTAAGTAAGATGGTTCTAGCTCGGTGATCTGACCAAATGATCGAGCTAGTATTGCCATGGTTGAATGACAATGTAACCGAGCTAACAATGCCTCTTTGTTATACCCAAACCAGTACCATCGCGTGCAACTCATAGCTCGGCTCTTTGTTCACTTGTACCTCGGTTAGTGCCCATCAAAATCGAGCTAACCATAGCAAGCTATTATCGCGCTAACCAGAGCGAGGTCCACCGCGTGAAGCCATCATACCTTGACTCCGAATATTATGACCGAGCTAACTATTTTTAGTCCATCTGGTGACTATAATCACACTTGGACCGAATTAACACTTGGACCGCGGTTCACTTGTCAAGCCTTTTTTACCACAGCCCATAGAACGGCCCACTACCCAGCTCGGCCCA
The DNA here is from genome assembly GCF_004153795.1 of Camellia sinensis. Classification (NCBI taxonomy): domain Eukaryota; kingdom Viridiplantae; phylum Streptophyta; class Magnoliopsida; order Ericales; family Theaceae; genus Camellia; species Camellia sinensis. The sequence goes on along the minus strand of NW_021026927.1, from coordinate 573,064 downwards.
ATTTATTTATAAATTACCCTCTCACTTCTTATATAAAATAGTAAAAAAAAAAACTAACAAAATTAAAAAACTAATTTTTTATCATTTTCTCAAAACACTACTATTACACAACAAAACGGCCCATCCACTCTATTTAGGCATGGTACCCATATTCAAATATGTGGTGGAACTTTGCCTAGTCCTCTTATCCATTGTTTAAAAAAAAACAAACAAAAAACAAATTTCTATTCCACAAATATCTCTTTCCCCACATGAGTTACAAACAGATTACAATCATGTCCAGATATAGCAACTGTAATAATGATAGGGACCAACAAAACACAATCACTACAATTCTTAAAATGATCTTAACTATTCATGTCATTATCAGAAATAAAAAAAAAAATTTAAACACATCAATAGTCAATACATTAGTGGGGTCGTTAGGGTCCTCTTTTGTGGGGTCCCGAATATTTTCCATAGCAACTGCACTAATAAGTCTAAAGTGACATCATAAGGACACTTGAGCAATTTGAAGAAAATTTTATTTCCACACATTTAATTATTTCAATACATATTTTTTTAGTACATACATTTATTAATTTGATTATTAATTAATTTTCTCAAACCATACATTAAAAATTACAATTATACCATTCACTTATAATCATTGTATACATCACTCAACCTTTTTTTCCACACACTTGTTGAGTAACCTTTCTTCCAAATTTATAGACCCATTGTAAACCCACATGAAAACCATTCAAGACCACAGTGTGAAATGAAGTGAACTGAAGTGAAGACAAAGTCCTTCATTGAAGATCTCCATTGAAGACCCTATTGAACCTCCATTAAAAATATCATTAGAAACCCTTCAAAATATTGTTGAAGATGAGGCATCTTTCCATTTTGTTATTGCATTTACCATTTCTAAATCTCTGTGCACTCCATTGCCATAAAACCCTCATTTTATTTATTTATTTATTATTATTATTATTTTATGTTTTTCAATTTGGAGATTTCAGCATTAGTTTTTCAAAATTATACATTTAATTCGAAACATAACTTTTGAATAAAAATGATTAGTTCGGCAAATTTGTTCCCAAAAAAAATAAAAATAAAAAAAAACCTTCAATAGTTGATGTTCGAATATAATGAAATAATTCGGCACTGGTTCTCCGACTGAAAACCGCAAAAGGAAAATAAAAAAGAATTTTGCACGAAAAAACTAACATTTTCATCACTAATAGAGTATAAATCTAGAGATTAAAGCAATATAAAAAAATATATGAGAGTATTGTTTTACAAACAAAAGATGAGTATAGAGTACATAGCAAGCAAAGTGACAACAATGAAAAAATTAGGGTTTAGTTTTTTTTACTCAAAAGGTATATATTGAGAATTTTTTTTTTTTTTTTTTAAAAAGATGTGTACAAGAATATTTTCATATAATATTATG
>NW_021026927.1:540448-561004 GCF_004153795.1 Camellia sinensis | reverse complement strand
AGAATCGCCGCACGTGCGGGAGTCATGGCCGCACGTACGGAGAAAATGGTGAATTTTGGTGTTGAACACTGCTAAAAAGGCATGTGCAGGGCATCACTGTCGCACGTGCGGGAGTCCTTGCCGCACGTACGGGGCTCACAGCCGCACGTATGGCCCAAGCTGGAAAACATGGGATGCTCTGTTTTATGTGTTGGGTCCTCTAATGTTGTCGAAGCCTGCAATAGATGTTGTTTTAATGGTCGTTAATTCAGTCGAAGTAAAACGAGTCAAGAATTGATGTAACAAGAAAAAAAAAAGGGAATTAATTTATATCTTTTTCAAGAAAGTGGGCCCAAGGTGTTCAACATTGGCCCGGAAGAGGAGGGGCAAAAATGGAAATAACAATTAATGGCCGGCCATGACTTTTTTGGGTCCTCCAAGGTGTGTAGATCACAGTTATGTGGTTGAAAGTTGGCAACACTACCCCTAGGGTGTTCAACATTAGCCCGGAAGTTGGAAAAACGGGCGCCGGGAGGCTCCGGAAGAGAGATAACTGGTTGTTGCAGCAATTGCTAGCCTCCCACCCTTCAGTGACCTTTCCTGTGATAAAACAGAGGTACCTGCCAAAAATGAACGAAAACCGTTGCAAAACGAATGTTCCGGGGCCAAAACACGCAGTTCGGGGTCCCGAAAACTGCCCGTTAAACACCGAAAGTGGCGTTCGGCCACAAAGTGGGTTTCTCAGACCCCAGTGTCCCTCAAAAGGATGAAATAAGATGTATGCCAAAAATCAGAGCAATAGGAGATGGTTAAGCGGTCCCGAACCGAGGCACACGGCCTGACGGCTCCGAAAACCGGAAACCGGACTCCGAAATGGAAAAAGTGGCCTACGGCCACCAAATGTAGCCTACGGACATTGAGAGATGGTCTACGGGACCTCTCCCTTCCCTCAGGAAAAGAAACAGAGAAAACCGGGCCTGGTTCGCAAACCGAGACAAGGCACAGAAGAGGGTTCGGAAGTCCGGAGGCAGGGCTCACGGCCGTGACTCTGAAACTTCTGAACAAGCACATTATGCAACATCACCAAGCGCTCAATCGGTGACGTCTGAGTCTTAAGGTCGGTCAAAAATGGGGTGTCTACAGTTAGCACTCTTCTTTTTGTAACCAAGTGTTAACTTGGAAAGCTGTAAGCCCGTAGGGCATTTGCTTTTGTTTTTTACATGTAATACTTTTGTAAGAACTACTCAGATTAATGGAAAGATGGTTGGTTTCTTTGTATCAATGCATGTCTAAAGAGATGGGTTTTATGTATTTTTTTTGAGGGCGTTACAAATACATTGTAGGCATTTTTTTTTCTTTTTTGCGATGGCTAAACATTAGTTGCCATAAGTAGGTTAGGTGGTCGCAAATAATTTGCGACTGTTGTTTTGAGGTCGCAAAAAGTATTTGCCACCTCCACATTTGCAACCCCCATTTGCCGTCGCATTGGCCATCACAAAACTGTAATTCCATTATTTGTGACAGCTTGTTGTGGTCACAAAAAAAAATTCTTTTCTTTAGTAGTGGTTGTGATAGTCCAAAAATTGAAAAAATAAAATAACATGTTTGAACGTGTGCCCATCACATATTTGTGGTGTTTGGGATGTTTGATTTTAGCTAAAATAGTCAATAAAGATAAAAAATAAATAAAAATAATCAATAAGACAAAATGTCACATTTTACACATTAAACAATTATTTTTTCTCTCACAATTATCTATTCAACTAAAAAAAAAAAAAATCACATTTCATCTTTAACATAAATTTTTTCGTCCCATAAAATAGTCAAATAGTCAACAAAAAAAAAATGTTATAGACCTGTGAAACCCCATATTTTTGAGATATTAATATTTTGATGAGAAGTATTGGTGGTAGTTTGGTGGTAAGATTTTTAGATGAGAATCTAACTTTTTTTTTTCATTTATTTTATCTTTTTTTTTTCTCCACCTCATTATTATTCATCTCTTTTGTTTTCTAATATTTTTTCATTATTCTTCGGTACCAAGTAAATTTTATTTTATTATTTTTTCATCATTTCCTTGCTTACCAGGTAATCTTTTATTTTTAATTTCTTTAATCTTTCTTTCTTTCCAAGTTACTTTGTCTCCAAGGAAGTTTCTTTTCTTATTCTCCAAGTAAATGCCTTTCTCTCCCACCAAGTAAAGTTCATTTCTTTGGCCCCAAGTCTATCTTTTTTTTTGTCCCAAGTATCCTTGTCTATAAATTGAGCTCATATCTCAACTTCTTTCTATGGTTCTTCCCATATCTCTCTCCTTTTGTTATATAGATATAGAGCTTAGATTAAGAATATTTAAAGTGAGAGTAAGCATTTTCATAAAGGAGGAGAGCTGTAGATTTTGTGAAACCTTACATACCTTATGCCTTAGACTTTGGAGATCCATGGAGAAATATCGAGATTTGAGTGTTGGCGATGGAGGAGATTGATTTGAGGTAATTCGGGTGGTATACAATATGATTCCTTTAAATCTTTGCAAAGAGTGTTTATTTTAATTACTTCTAATTTGTAATCCTCTTGATTATTGTGATCATTTGATAAATCTTGTGAAATCATTCTGTTGACACGTTTGAGTGCTTTGGTCTTTTGATAAATTCTGTGAAGTTGTTTTGTGTAGTCAGTGTTGATTTGTCTGGCTAAATGGCGTGGAAATGCTCCGTACATGGATCGAGTAGACCTTGCCAATAGCTTGGACCAGCCCAGATAAGCGGTTGTGCTTGGGTGAGGTGGGTGAGGCCAGTCACTAGTCATGTACCGAGTAGGACTGGGTATTTGGTCCTGGAGAAATTATCATCTATCGAGTTGACCAGTTTATGCAATTTGGTAAATTGCTTGATTATCGAATCTAATCGGTTGTGTAATTGTTGGATACCTGTTGATTTATTCTCTGTTCGAGCCTTGTTATTCCTGTTGTATTGTATACTTCCCGAATTAATTTATTTTTCAGGTGTGGAGCAAATCTAGTGGTGATTGGAGTTGAAGCATTTAAAGAATTATTCAGTTGGAGATTTTTGGGTCCACCACTATATATTATTTTTGGAGATTTGTGTAAATTATAAATTATAGACGTTTGTGTAATTATTTTTGAGCCAATTTGTATTTTTGAGGTTATTAATTAGTTAGAATTTTAAATTTGAGGTTGAATTGATTTATTAACGGCCTAGAAGTTGGTGCGTTACAAGACCCTAAATAATTTATTAAATTTCCTATCAAACCTCTCGAGTTGATATGAGATTCACATAGATCCACATGTGTATGTGAATCTGACACCGATATAAAAAGAAAATAAATAAATAAATTTGATAAGCTATTTGATATCCTAGCATAACTCTAGCCAAAAAGCTACTAATAGCCAACATGCCAAGCAAGCAGTACAAGTGTAGTCTTCTTTGTCAGTACTGCTTTATATATAAACAAAAATATTTGAGAGCTCTAAACCAAGAGCTCAAAAGGAGTTCTAATAAGTGGGGCCCACCATTGATGTGATGTTTTGACCTTCTTCTTTTTATTATTTTTTTTTCTCATTGCCACATAAATAAAGCTCAATTTAGAGCTCTGTATCACCACCCATATGTAAATCACATTGAACGCCACACCAACATGTTTCCCACAAAATCTGATGGCAACCCATCTATCCTTGAGTAGTAGTCAGTCCTAGTATATTCATCATGGTTTCATAGGAATTACTCACCTACACTCAGGGCCGGCCCTGGGGTGAGGTGACTAATGCAGTCGTCTCAGGCTTTCGAACAAAATTTAGGATCTCCAATTATGGAAGTGTATCATGTCGTGTTATTACATAATCATTTCAATATTAGCTGAATTCATTTATTTTCATATTGTCGTATGGTACTATTTTGATTCGTGTTCGATTGATATTTAATGTGAAAACTTTCACTTTTAGCATAAAATAACTTAGCAAGTGTATGGAGAGATTAAATTTTTTTTCCCATAAGTTAAATTTTATAAAATTTATTTTTGCTAAATGAAATTATTCCTAGAATGTGTGATTTTAATTCAATTGCATTTTTCAAATTACAAAAATTGTACTTTATTACTATATATTTTTTACTAGATTGACTCTAAAATAGGTAACAAAAAAATACATATCTTAAATGAAAAAAATATATTAGCCTTAATTATTATTTTACATACGTTTTTATTCAATTAGATGGACTTAAATAAAAACTTTAAAAAATGCCATGCCATCCATTAGTGAATATTAAAATATATAACTAATAATTCATGTTATTGAGTCCTGTCATATTTGGATTCATGTTAAAAAATAGTCAAGCCTAACTTGCTAATTTTTTATATTGCTTGAGTTGTGTCGAAAATTCTCATCCTTACCCCCAATTAATTTTAGTTATTATAGCATTGGTAGGCTAAAAAATAAAGATTCAATTCAATTAATTGAAGTTCAACTATATATATATATATGTTATCTAAGTTTTGTTAAATTGTAATGCAATAGAAATAAATTTTTATCCTTTTTGTTTAATCCAAACAAATTTTTTTTTTTGGATAATAATATATGAAGGGTCCAATTTAAAAAAGGGGTACTTACATGTAGGTCCTACTAAGTAGGCTTATTATCTAATAGGTCCTATGTAAAAAATTTGTCATAAAAAAAGTCATTAATTATAAGTTTTAACGACAATTTATAAAAATCATGACAAAAAAAATCACTAATTGTCAATTTTTAGCGACGCATAAAAAAAATTGTTACAAAAAAATTATTTTTAGCGACAATTTTACTAAGATTTATTTTTAATAGGACTTGATGGGAATTAAGTCCAACTATTAGGACCTATTGGTAGTTTACCCTTTAAAAAATTCACCTTAGACTCCTAATAACTTAGGCCGGCCCTGCCTGCACTCATCTCGCATGCTGACAAATCAATGGCATTCTGCTCGGTAACTTTCTCTTCTTGCTGAACGTACACAATCCAAATTTCAAATTCCTTCAACTGATATTGTTCCTCCTAGCAATGCTAGGTATCATGAAAAATCTTTCATGAAAATAATCATGAAAGCTTTGTGACCCTTGGATTACACTTAGAATAAAGCACCACACAAATCCTTTTAAATACGGTGAAGATTGTCCTACAAATATTAGCAAAAAAATTCACTTATTGTCAATTTTACATATTCAAAAATTATTTTTACTAATGATTTTACTAAGATTTATTTTTAATAGGACTTGATGGGAATTAAGTCCAACTATTAGGACCTATTGGTAGTTTACCCTTTAAAAAATTCACCTTAGACTCCTAATAACTTAGGCCGGCCCTGCCTGCACTCGTCTCGTATGCTGACAAATCAATGGCATTCTGCTCGGTAACTTTCTCTTCTTGCTCAACGTACACAATCCAAATTTCAAATTCCTTCAACTGATATTGTTCCTCCCAGCAATGCTAGGTATCATGAAAAATCTTTCATGAAAATAATCATGAAAGCTTTGTGACCCTTGGATTACACTTAGAATAAAGCACCACACACTAATCAAGGTATTCCAAGGATCATGACTCTTTCATGATCATTTTCATGAAATTTTTTTCATGATCCCTAACTTTTCTCTTGTTCCTCCATGTTCACTGAGATTGTCACGTCGTCACCACCGTCCATTAGTTGATCTGCAATCTTCCACTCATTTAACCATATCATATCTTTGCCTTGGTCTGATATGCCTATGAACGCTGGCCAATAGGTCCATTTCATACCCTTGGTCTTGTTATTGGCATTAGGAGATGAAGGCACATTAACGCTGTGTTTGGTTGGGGGATTTGGAAAGGAAAATGGAAAGGGAAATGGAAATGAAAGGAAAAGGAGGAAGAATTAATAGGATTCCAAATCCCAACTATGTTTGGTTGTGTTGGAAATTGAAGGAGGAAAAGAAATCTGTAACGCCCTCAAAAAAATACATAAAACCCATCTTTTTACACATGCATTGATACAAAGAAACCAACCATCTTTCTATTAATCTGAGTAGTTCTTACAAAAGTATTACATGTTAACAACAAAAACAAATGTCCTACGGGCTTGCAGCTTTCCAAGTTAACACTTGGTTACAAAAAGAAGAGTGCTAACTCAATACATATTAAGCCCTTGGCTTGAATTTACATGTAAATGACATTGCATTTGATCTATGCACAGCTCTTATGGACCACTTGTTTTTTTGATCTATTGCTTCCGTGTTTGTGAGCCCCGTTTATTATACTCTGATTGTGTTAAGTTTTTGGAAGTTGGCCTTCGGTAATTACGGATTACTGGCCATCACGGCACCAAACTACTAGGGGCGGTTTGGGGTCGTGACAACCGATACACTCACTTATATCACATTCCAGTTTCATGACATTTAAGTCCATGTTACATTTCATTTCTCATTTCTTTTTCAACTTTGAGTTTGAAAACAAGGCTCAAAACTTAGCCAAATAACATGATGAGAGTAAGACTCATCTTAAAACACTTTCAAAATTCATGGTGGATACACATTTTGATGCTGTATCAATAACACATAAGTCACTTCCATACCATACGAACGATACACATTTTGGTGCTGTATCAACATAACATAGAAACACTTCTATATCTCACAATTGATAACGATATACATTTTAGTGCTATATCAAATCAATTTAAACACTTCCATAATCAACACTTGATACACATGGTAGTGCTGTATCAATGTCACACACAATCTGGCTTAGAGGTCCATCCCCTATCTTCCCTTAAACCGTGGAATACATCCCCTATCTCCACCCACACACACACAATGTATATAAACATAGATCATATACACAAACAATCAATACGTAAAGTCGATGTATTATTCCAACCGCTATATTCAATAGCATACTCAATTGATTAGTTTTAGTTTGCCTAATCATCATACATTGTCTACAACAATCAAGACTATCCTCCACTGATAGCCCAAAGCAGTTATTTCTAAACAGGAAATAAATGCACCAAATGGATATATTATCAACATTCAACCTGGGTGAGCGATTAAATGAATCCAACTACACCCGTTAATCCCATAATCCTTTCAATTTGAATACTCTCAATTCAATTCCTCATTTCTCAAAATTAATTATACAAATTAATTTATCCAACTAATTAGGGCATTTTCCCATAATTAACATAATAACCTCAAGGTTCCACTTTCATCCATAGTTCATCATGTATATCATTTCTCTATGCCAAGCACGCATATAGGTTTAAATGTAAATAAAACCCCATCTTTTGTAAAATTACACAAAGACCCAAACTTTCTCAAAATTACCCAACAACCCCCAACATATCAAAATGCGAAAATTCAAAGACAAAGCACATAAAGAGGAGTAGGATATCCCTACCTCGAAGTTAGAGCTCAAACGGGGAAGTTGAAGAAAACCAAAATGCTCCAAACACCACGATTCTCGGATCAAAACGAAGCCCTCGACGATCAACACACTTTTTACAAAGGCCAGAGGATAGGGAGACACTCTAACTAGATCAAACCCTAGAGAGAAGGGAGTTTCTAGAGAGAGGAGCTCTCAAAATATGTTTTTAGAAAGTAAGAGAGAGAGAGAGAATGTAAAAAGTGATTTTAAAATGCCCAGCTGCCAACTGATATACGACATTCCCGCTCGAGCGGAGAACACAATGCTCGAGCGTCAAGAACTAAAAACTAGGTACGCTCGAGCGCAAGAAGGCCCGCTCAAGCGCCAAGACACAAGAATAAAGTACATCCGCTCGAGCGTGAAAACCAGTCCGCTCGAGCGTAGATTTCCCTCTCCCAGAACTTACACCAAAAAGTATTACCCGCTCGAGCGCCAGAGTACCCGCTCGAGCGCGACCGCTTGAGCGTAAAGAAACCCGCTCGAGCATAAAAATTACACCTGCAGAAGTTTTGCAGGGACACGAAATACTGGGAGTGTGCAATCTCTGCTCGAGCGCAACAAGGCCCGCTCGAGCGGAACGACCAAAAACCTGACAACAAGATTTTAGACCAAGGTTCAACCCACCTGTTCGAAACATGCCCAACACATCCTAAAACTCAAAAAAATGGAATTAAAGGACGACAACAAGATAGATACAACTACCAACTCCACAGAACCAAGTCCGGAATATAACAGAACAGTAAAAGGGACAACCGGGATCGCTATAAATTCATTTCTCACGAACTCCCTCATTGTCCTTCATCACACACAGCATTGTACATGAATTCCAACAACAAAAAATAAGGCTACACATGATCAAAATGTTGTTTGTCTTTTAGAAAAAAAAAAAAAAGTTTTAATTTTTAAAAATAAAAAATAAAAAATTAATTTGTTAAAATGAAAAATCATTTTTTTTAATTTTAAAAAATTATCTATATCCTCCAAAAAATAAAATTGCATAAAAATGATAATTATTTTTTGTTTCCTTCACCTAATTAATGTTTTAGAAAGAAAAAAAATATTTGAAAACAAGTTTTTGAAAAATGTTTGATTATGAGTTTTGAAAAGAAATTCTAAATTAAATTTTGAGTTAAATATTTAGTTATGAATTTTAAAAATAATTTTTTAATTGAGTTTTGAGTTATATATTTAGTTGTGATTTGAGTGTGGAGTTATGTTTTGAATTTAAAATATTAAAAAAATAAAATATTTAAAAACTATTTAAAAAATAAAATAAAAAATGAAAAAATGTTTAAAATAAAAATTATATATTTAATATAAAAAAATAAATTTTTTTTTAAACATTTTAAAATATTTAAAAAAAATAAATTTTAAAAATTTTAAAATACAAAGCAAAATTTAAAAATTTAAAACTCTTTTCTAAACTCAAAACTTTTGAAAATTCAAAGACTCAAAATTCTCTTCAAAACTCATAGCTAAACAATTTTTTTATTTTTTTTTTCAAAACTTAACTCACAACTCCATACTTAAATTACAACTCCACATTCAAATTATAATTCTAAAACTATACCAAACGGACCCCAAGAATTTCTTTACAATTCTAGGAAAAAATTATATACCTACTTTAGAAGCATGACTGTTGTAGAGGCCAATTCCAGTAGAATCTACCCATACACCAAATATGATCTTGTTCAAAAACATTACATCAACAAGACGGAGGAGGATTAAACTTCAAATATACAATTCAACTTGGAATATACGACCTCAACACATACCATAAAGCTTCTGGAAAAAACCAGAGACCATGAGAGACAGGGGTGAAGGTTCAGATGGTGGATGGATCCTAGTATTTCGCAAGAAAGCGTGGAAAACTAGGAACTCTCAAGATATCCACACTGTTTTCGTGGATAACTTACCTGAATCACTGGATCCTAAGGGGCTGTATACATTGTTTTCCAAGTTCGGAGTAGTGGTGGATGTTTACATCCCTAACAGGAGGAGGAAGGTAACAAGCTCACAGTTTGGCTTTGTACGTTACAATTATTCAGCTGCAACAGGAGTGGCTATTCAAAAGGCACATGGCACTTGGCGTGACAATCGCGAGATAAAGGTAAAGATGGCAGAGTTCAGCAAGGCCCAAAGCAAAAATGGGAAGCAGCAGGTGTTACACAAAGGTGAAGCTACTACAACCCATTGAAATCGTACTAGCAGCATTATGCGTGACAATGTGCAAAGCTATGCTGATGTGGTGGCTAGAACAGGAGCCGGGAAAGGTATTGGACTGATCGTTAAAGCAGAGGAATATGGAAATGGTTGGCTACAAGGGAGCCTAGTAGCCAAACTTAAGCCTTTCTGTCTTGTATCTGAGTTCAAACAAGAACTATTAAGTAGGTATGGAACTGATATTCAGCTAAGAGTGATTGGAGGCAAGTCGGTGATTCTTTCTTTCAAATCAGAAAAGGAAATGAAGAGTGCATCACAGGAGCTGGAGCACTTGGCCCATGAATAGTGTGAGTTCATCACACAATGGGCCAAGGACACGATCATTGAGCATGAAAGGGAGGTATGGCTTAGTTGTTTTGGAGTACCATTCAATCTTTGGAACTCTATCAATTTCAAAAATATAGGCATGCTATGGGGGAATGTTATTGAGATTGATAAAAACACACTTGAAATGTCCTCTTTATGCTGTGGCAAAGTCAGAATAGTAACTAAAGTACTGAATTGCATTAACCAAGTTATCACCCTAGATTGCAAAGGCAAACTATATCAGATTAGAGTCTGTGAAGAGCAAATAGTTGTTATAGAAAATTCAAGTAATTCCATTAGTCATTTGCGGGAGGAGATATCTGTTAATGCAAACAGGGGAGATGAGCACTATGTTGACAATGGTGAGATTCTTAGGAAGGAAGATGATGATGTGGCAATTAATGATGAGGAGGTGTCAGAAAGGATTTTGGGAGGTGACAAGTGTTTAGTAGATGCATTAAAGGAGAAGGAGATGGCAGGTAATGATAGTCTCATGGCAATCTCGGTAATAAAAGAGACAGCTAACAACTTGGGGAAAGCAAGCAACGGAGGCGCATGGATGCGAAAGGAGACAACCTTGTCACAGAGCAACGACCTCATTGCAGACAATGGAAGTCCAAGAGTTGATGGGCTAATTTGTGCCTCTGGTTTTTTGAAAAGCTTCAGTGGATCAGATTTAATTCGGCCCAACATAAATTTTGAGGTGTTTTTAGGTCCAGTCCAAACTGATAAAACATATCACACCAGGCCCCCCTCTATCCTTGGGCCCAATGAGGTGGGTCTTTCAAGATATCATCACCCAACCATCTCTGGGTTGAAAAATGATCCCTTGTTACAACAAGGAGATGCTAATCCCAGAAGCTCACGGTTAGAAGAGGGGGGGACTAGTAAAGTATCAAAGGTTACAAGATGCCATCTCCCAGCAAAGAAAAATCCTAAGAAAGCTAAAAGGAAAACACAGGTCAAGGGAATTGGACGTACAAGATTCAATAAGGGTGTTTTACTTAGAGCTGCAACCCAGGCCTTATCTGACTCAATCTTATTGAGTAGCAATTCGAGTAGAGGAAGATATCTTTCAAATGAGGCATAAGCCACCCTACAAATTGGAAAGGTTCTTGGTGTAAATTATGAAGGGAAGGAGGTCAAAGTAATTGAGAAGATAATGGAACTTGAAAACCAGGATTTGGAGAGAAAAAAGCAGCTGGATGCTGATAAACAGTCCTGATTTGTAGGACTAGGTGATTGAGAGCTCTATTTTGTTCGTTAATGAAGATGTTAGCATGGAATATCAGAGGGTTGGGAAAACCTGAGAAAATGAGGAAATTAAAAGAGCTAATTAGACTAAGGAGAGTAGAAATTGCTTTAATCCAAGAGACAAAGAAAGCTGATATTTTAGATTCATTTGTGAGATCTTTATGGCCTGGGGATCAAATGGAGTTCATGTATGTTAATGCAGTGGGGAATTTCGGTGGGCTATTGTAAATTTGGAATCCAGAGTCTTTCACTATGTCAGAGTGCTACTGCAATAAGAACTTCATCTTGCTTTCAGGTATCACCTCTTCAAACTTTAGTTGTATTATTGTTAATGTCTATGCCTCTAATGATGTGCTGGAAATGAGGGGATTATGGGAATTGTTAGTCAGTCTTAGATCCAATTTCTCTCATCCTTGGTGCATTGGGGGTGATTTCAATGAAGTCAAAAGTATAGGGAAAATGAAGGGTTGTGTTAGGAGGGATGTGGGGATGAAAGATTTGGGGAATTTTATTGAAAAAATTGAAGGGGTAGACTTACCCATGCTAGGCAGAAGATATACATGGGGCAGTTCTCAGGATGGTGATAGGTGGAGCAGAATTGATAGGTTTATTTTAAATCCCGAATGGCTTGAATCCTTTAGTTTCAAACTTTGGAGTTTGCCTGGATCCTTATATGATCACTGCCCTCTTTTGCTTATGGAGGATGGGAGAGATTAGGGACCTAGACCATTTAGGTTCATCAACACTTGGCTTATGCATACCAATTTTTTTCAAATAGCCAAGCAAAATTGGGAACAAACTTCTTTGGAGGGATGGGCAGGGTACATCCTGAAGAAGAAGTTGCAAGCTCTAAAACTATGTTTGAAAAAGGAAGAACTCACTTGATTCAATAGAGGTTAATGGGATCTCAATGGAGCAACCTTCTAAAGTTAAATCTACAGTTATGAACCATTTCAACTCACTTTACAGAGAGCATTGGAAAAGTAGGCCTAAATTGGGTGGCAAATTTAACTCCATTAACACTTCTAATTTTGCACCTGCCATGTTCGAAAGTGCCTTCTCTGAAGATGAAGTTTGGGCTGCCATTAAGGATTGTGATGGAAACAAAGCCCTTGGTCCTAATGGCTTTAACATATCCTGTTTTCAGAAATGCTGGAATTTTATGAAGCATGATATCTTGAACTTTATGAAGGAGTTTCATGAGAATGAGATTTTGGCTAGAGGTCTCAATTGCTTATTTGTGAGTCTCATTCCCAAGAAAGAAAACCTTGTGTCCCTATCTGATTTTAGGCCTATTAGCTTGATAAGCTCTATATACAAAATTCTTTCCAAGGTCCTTACAAAGAGGCTGAAGCTTGTCCTGCCTAACATTGTGAGTGAAGCTCAATCTGCATTTCTTGGAGGTAGAAATATACTAGATGGAGTGCTTATTGCCAATGAGATTATAGATTGGTGGAAAAAATCAAACAAGCAAGGGGTGATCATCAAGCTTGATTTTGAGAAAGCCTTTGATACGGTGAATTGGGAGTTTCTATTCGATTTGCTTGTAAAGTTTGGTTTTGGTTCCAAATGGCTGGGTTGGATGAAATATTGCCTATCAACTGCAAGTATTTCCATCCTTGTTAATGGTTCACCTACAGATGAAATTAAACCTGAAAGAGGTCTCAGATAGGGTGATCCACTCTCTTCATTCCTCTTCAAACATTGTAGTTGAGGGGTTGAATATGTTATTAACAAGAGCAAACAATTTGGGTTTAATTAGAGGGGCTATTGTTGGACCTAATGGGCTGGAATTCACCCACCTACAATTTGCGGATGATACTATCCTATTCTGTGAGGCAGAGTTGGTTGAAATCACTACTCTTAAGAGAATTCTTAGATGTTTTGAAATTATGTCAGGTCTGAAAATAAATTTCCATAAGAGTGTAGTTTGTGGAATTGGCGTCTCTGAGACTTTGGTCAATGATTTCTCATTAAAACTAAACTGCCTCACTCAGAAGCTGCCATTAAAGTATCTTGGACTTCCACTTCGTGCTAGTCCTAGAAGGAAAATAACTTGGAAACATGTTCTAGATAAAATTAAAGGTAAAGTTTCTGGATGGAAAAAGAGATTATTATCGTTCGCTGGAAGACTCACCCTCATCAAGTCGGTGTTATCAAGCCTCACAATCTTCTATCTTTCTCTATTCAAAATGCCTAAGTGTGTAATCACAGAGGTGGATAAAATTCAAGCTTCCTTTTTGTGGGGAGACTCAGATATCAAAAGAAAAGTCCATCTGGTTAGTTGGAAGGATGTTTCAATGACAAAAAATCAAGGAGGGTTAGGCATTAGAAGTTTGGGTCAAATTAATGAGTGTTTACTTGCTAAATGGTGGTGGAGGTTTTGTTCTGAAATTCAAGCCCCATGGAGAAGATTGATATGCAGCAAATACAACACCAGATCAGGTAGTTGGTTCCACTCCCAAGGTACTATCTCTAAGTTCTCCTGGATCTGGAAGGGCATTATGGATTTAGCTTTAGGTAATCCTGCTTTATTAAATTGTTTCCTAGCTAACTCAGAATTGGTTGTTGGTAATGGGGCTAGTATCTCTTTCTAGAAGGATAGTTGGCTAGGTAGTGAATGTCTTCAATCTCACTTTCCTAGATTGTTTAGTCTTTCTTCTCGTAAATATGTTCCCTTAAAGACTTTTTGGATAGGAAAATTAGTTATTCCAACTGGAATTTAACCTTTAGGAGGCCCTTGATGGCATGGGAAGTGGAGGAAGTCCAAAACCAGCATATTTTATTGGGTGATGGGCCACTGTTACTGTTTGGGGTAGAGGATAGCATGAAATGGAAAGGTTCTAGTCTGGGTGTCTTCAAATTTAGTGAGTTATTTTCTTGGCTGCAGCCCAATAGAGGCACAGATTTGTCTCTTCCTAAATTCATTTGGAATAATATCACACCACCAAAAGTCCAATTTTTTCTTGCCTGGTTTGGAAAGGCAGAATCAAAGCATCCATTTTCCTTCATAGTATTGGTATCCTTAGAGGGGAGGTTGCCACTCAGTGTATTTTTTGTAAAGCAGATCCTGAGACCATTAACCATGTTTTGCTTCATTGTCCCTTTACTTGGAAAATTTGGTCTAACATCACAGATTGGTGGGGGTTTATGTTGGGTATGCCCAGGTTCTTGTAGACACCCCATTTTTGACCGACCTTAAGCCTCAGATGTCACTGATTGAGCGCTCGGTGATATTGCATATTGTGCTCGTTCAGAAGTTTCAGAGTCCCGGCTGCAAGCCTTGCCTCTGGACTTCTGGACTCTTTCATGCCTTGCCTCGGTTTGCGAACCAGGCTCTGTTTTCTCTGTTTTCTCTTCCCAAAGGGAGGGAGAGGTCTCGTAGACCATCTCTCAGTGGCCGTAGGCTACGTTTCGCGGCCATAGGCCATTTTTCCCATTTGGAGCCCGATTTTCGGTTTTTCGGAGCTGACGGCCGTGTGCCTCGATTCGGGACCACCTAACCACCTCCGTTTGCTCCGGTTTTTGGTATACACCTTATTTCCTCCCTTTTGAGGAACACTGTGGACCGAGAGACCAACTTCGTGGTCAAATGCCACCTCCGGTGCTTAACAGCCCATTTTCGGGGCCCCGGGCCGCGCGTTTCGGTCCCCGAACCTCCGTTTTGCATCCGTTTTGGTTCATTTTTGGTGGAGACCTTATTTTCATTGTTAGAAAGCTTGTAGGAGGGTGGGAGCCCAGCAATTGTTCTGAAAAGCCAGCTTTATTTCTTCATCACTCTCCGTCGCCCGTTTTCCTCACTAAAAAGCTAATGTTGACGACCCCGGGGCCACTTTCTTTAGCCCTAAACCCCATATTTATGTTGTACACACCTGGGAGGCCACCAATATGAATAGGCCGGCCAGTAATTGTCCTTGACCCTTTTGAACCCCTCTGAAAAGTTGGCTTTTCTCTCTCCTGGTTCACATTTTCTGGGTTTTGACCACATAGTTGTGTTGTGCACACATGGGAGGCCACCTTTTTGAGGTGGCCGGCTAGCAATCTTCATTGACCCTTTTTACCCCTGGCCATGGGGGGTGGCCGGCTGGCCACCTGAACCTTTTGAATCTGGCTGGCCATGATCCTCTCTCCAAGTGTATTCCAGCTGTGCCAGCTGTTTTCCCCCAGATTCTGTATTCGAGGGGCTGCCTTTTGGGGGGGAAAGAAATTTGAATTTGTTTTTCCCCCTTTCCTTGGCCTCTCTCCCTCTTTAAAAACCAGCACTCTCCTCATTTCTAAGGGTTACAAAAAATTGTTTAGGGCCATTGCATACAATCCTCCCTCTCCCTCTCTTCCAAGCCTCAAAACACCCTGTTTCTTGGCCATTTACACAACAACCCATAGCACAAGCCTCCATCCTCCATTCCACATTTTGGGACTATTTTGAAAAGGTTTGAGAGCTCAAGAAATTTGGTCCAAGAGCTGCTGAAGTTTGGTCTTCAGGGTAAGTCTTCTTCTCATCTTTTCTTGCCTTATTTTGCTCTGTTATCTAAGACATATTTGCTACCATTTTTGGGCTCCAACCCAAACTGGAAATGGTCCTTATTTTGAGCTTTATCTTCATGTTTGATTAGGGTTTTTTCTCTACTTGAAGCACCTGCTACCCCTTTCCCTTTATCCCTCTTTTATGGCTATTTTCTTGCATGATATGTTAGCCCTGTTTTTAGAATTTCTGGCTTCAAGCCAAACTGTAAAGTGATTCATTTGGACCTCCTCTTCAACTTTGTTGAAGGGCCTCTTCACTGTTTGAGGCATCTACTGCCTCTTGCCTTCTATCTCTCTTTTAGGGCCTTTTTTTACATCATATTGACCCTACTTGTAGTTGTTTTGGACTTGATCATAAACTGTAAAGGTGCTTCATGTTGAGCCCTCTTCAACTTGTTGAAGGTTTTTCACTGTTGGGGCGGCTGCTGTCCCTTGTCTCTATTCTCTCTTTTAGGGCCATTTTTGCATGATAGATTAGCCCTATTTATGTTCATTTTTGAGACTATATTATAAAATGGAAAAAGGCTTGTTTTCACATAATCTCATGTTTTTATAAGGGCATTATTTTATTTGAGGTCACATGCTTCCTTGTATGCTTGATTGTCCTTGTTTTGAGCCTTAACACCTAAGCTCTTGTTGCATGCTTTGTTTGGCCTTCTAGCCACTGAAATCCAGTGGATTTTCAATAGCTAGCACACTATTTTCAGCCTCCAAATCAAGAGGGGTGACCCCCTCTCTCCTTGACTTGTTTCGTGGTCATTTTGGCCTTCCAAGAACCCTACCTTGCATGCTTCGAAGTCACTTTCCAAGGTCAATTTGGTGAGTTTTAGACTACCATATTTGATTTCCATAGTTTTTTATGCCATGCTAAATGTCTACCTTGCATGTTCTTATAACTCCTTGTATGGCCTCCAAAGTAACTTATTATTTTTGCATATCATGGTTGCATAATCAGTGGTTATTTGGGCCTATTTTCACATGATTTATTAACTGATTTTTTCTGGTTTGGTGAGATTACATTTGTTTCATATACTTGCCATGTAAACCATGATTGCTAGTCAAGATTGCATGCTATTTGTCCACCATGCAAGCATCTTTTGGCAATGCTTTGAACTGGAAATGTTCATGTTTTTGGACTGCCTTGGCTCTGTCTTCATGCTTCATGATCAAATAATGCATGCTTTGTATAGCTATAAGTCATTCCATGTGCCTAGTTTCGAGTTTCGGGTTTCATCTCATGCATCGGGTTGCCATTTTTCCATGTTTCAGGGCTTTTTCGCATCATATTCAGTGCGGAATTTGTGAGTTTGTATGCCATCTTGCATCCCTTGTTTGTGCCTTGTTAGAGTCACAGGTTATGCCTAGGATCGGTCCTCGATTTGCGTGCATGTGTGCACGCATTTCGATAGTCCCATTTTCACCTAATGGATACTGATGTGAGTGTGGCTGAGGTCCACTCATTTCGGTGTAAGTCATCGTGCATTGTGTATGCCATTTCATTTCGCAGCATTGTGTATGCTAGGTTGTATGTTAGAGCATTGTGTATGCCTTGTACATCGTGCATTGTGTATGCCATTTCATAGTGTTGCGTATGCTAGGTTGCATGTTAGGATTGCATTCATGCATGTCATGCATATTGCATTGCGCTTGGGATAGGAGTTAGCCCAAGCACGGAACGAGGGACGTTCGTACTCCAAGTGACGGAACCGTGTCTCAATTCCGCGGTCCCGCTGACACTCCAGATTACCCATGATGAAGTCTAGGCCTTGTTGTGTCCATATGTGCATTCATTTCATATTGAGTCATGCAATCGACTTCTCGGCCATCACACATCGAGAGGCGTGATTGGTGGCACGAGGATCGAGGACTACACTCCCTGAAGAGTAGTCATGCAACACTATGTGAAAATACTTTTCCATGCCCCTTTGTTGCTCTCTGTTGCAGCAAATTAGAAATCAGGAACCTTCCGAAGCCTGGCACGCACCCCAAGAATAATTGCAAACAGAAGGCAAACCGGGGCATCGCAAGGGATTCTCCGCACAAGGCAACCCGAGCATGCATAGTTCATCATTTGGAATAGAGGGTGAGGCGGTCCATGGATTTGCGTGCCAATTTACTGCTTTCCTAGATTAATTTGTTAATTAATTAGGATTCTGTATTTATTCGGGACTGTATTATTTATTCATTTGGGACTGTATTACTTATTCGGACCCCTGCGCGAGGGCAATGTTGTAATAAGTGTGCGTTTGTGTGATGTATGTCTTCCAACCCCACGTCTTTCTCCTTTTATTTACCCGCTTACGATGGTTAGATTAGGGCATGTTTTATTAGCATACAGTATGCTATCTTAATTAGCATACAGTATGATAGCATGTTTGAATTCATTCATCTATTTTGCATTCACCGGGCTCGGCGCATCATACTGACTGCATTGTATCTCAATTTCGAGTTGAATAACTTGTTAGTTGTAGCATTTCGCATGCCATCTTTAGAATAGCCGAGCCTATCTTAGTTGCATCTTGCATGTGTTGCATTAGGCATTCTGTATAGTTTAGGATCATGCATGGATTTCTAACATAGCTTTTGTTTTGGCTTTGGAGTACTCGGTAAGTGTTTATGCTTTAGCATCCTTGCATGTGTGTGAGTGACTGCTGATAGCATGCTTACCATGAGGCTATATGTCTTATGTGATATAACTGGCTGAATGCTGTGGTTGAATGTTGGATTATTTGGATTGGAACAATTCATTAATTGTGAGTTTAAAGCCCACTAGACAGTGGCAAATTATCTTGCTTTTCTAAGCCCACCTGAGGGTGGCAAATCACGTTTTAGCCTACTTGCGAGTAGCAAACCGTTTTCAAAACAAACATGAGATTGTTTCGTTCCAATTCAGGCAATCCAGTCTATACTTGTATGCTGTGCGCATCACATAGTAAATCTAGGCTAATAACCGAAATAAGAACGCATAATGTTTTCAAAACTAGATTATCATGGTTAGTAGAGGCCGATCTTTGATCGGGCTGAGCGGGGTTGCTCACGAAGTGACCTTCCCCAATCGTACCAAGTTCCCGAGCCGAGGCAACTTTGGTGATGACGGACACGTGGCCTTAGGCAACGAGTCAGGGTTTCCTAAATTTCCCCAAAATAAAACATTTAGGTGGCGACTCTGTACCTGGCAAAGCAGTCCATGTTTGACACTTCCTTCAAAAAATCTATTTCTCAAAACGATTTGCCGAATTTGGACTCTTTGTTCAGATTAAGAACCATGTCAATTTGAGAGTCCGAACTGTAGTGAACCCCAAATGAGCAGAACGAGACTCATCCTCCAGGGACGTTCGGGGACGTCTACAGTTTCTGGCGACTCTGCTGGGACTTAGAGAAACTTGACTCGAACTCATGATATCTGTTTTTGACAACACTATGTGTTTCTCTGCATTGCATGTGCATTGGTGCGCCTAGGACACCGTGTTTTGCCATCGCTATTCCTGAACGGTTTACGAGGCTTTGCGTTGTCAAGGCATGACCATAAGGCTGACCGGTTGTGGCTCTGCAGTATGGGAACACAAACCCCGGTTTTACCGGGGCACCCTTTTTGACCATTCGACCTAGTGCATATTCGGAATCCACAGTGACCACTCCAAACTAGGACAGTTGCTTACCCGTTTATAGGTTGTTTGAAACCGTTGCGTGCGTAGTGAAACCCTAGCTCCTGACAAATAGGACAGGGAAACCTTACCCTATCATAGGGGTGTTTTGGCTCTCAACTGTTTGGTTATGTGCTTTGGTGGTCTATCTATCACGAATGCCATGTATCAGTTTTGAATTTGCGGTATGCAGAGGACCAGCCGGGCCAGTCAGTGTTTCTGCGGTATCAAGAGGCCTGCGCCCCGGCACCAGTTTCAGTATTACACGTCAGTTATCTGCGGGGGTATCGTTTTTTGGGCAGTGATTGGAGAATAATGATCAGTGACTGATGTCAGTTATATTCAGCTTTGTTTCATACGTGTTCTGGTAGAATTAGGCTGAAGATCGCCTGTTTTTTCTTAAGAAGGGAGAGATTCATTCAGAGCCGTGTCCTTCCTGCTGACGTAGGTAGAAAGAGGCCAGTCGAGGATCCCCGTCATCAGATCCGTCAGTCACCTGTCCGGCCTCCATCAGATCCATTATCACAAAGTCCAGTCCACCTGCATCCCGTCAGCACCAGTCACATCCACTCTAGTTCAGTTCAACAAACTCGTGATGACGCAAAATTCGGACGAATTGTTGGATTATGGCAGCCGATCGACCAAGGAAATCAGATTGCAGGGTAGACCAGCGTTGAACGTCAACCCACCTAGGTCACGTCGCGCACACCCGTCTGGACACACCAGTGTTCAAGCTCGTAAGCCACCACTGTTGAGTTGATGGAATATTGGCCGACATTGAATCCGTGGCTGATCTAGCCCTACGAATGTCGTCCACCACCAACGCACATCGTATGCTAGGAACATATACCGGAGAGCCCGCCGCTACTGGGCGAATTTGCTAATTCGAATTAGCCAACCTAAGCCATCCCAAGTCCCTCCGAAAACGTGGCAAAATGGCAATGTCGACAAACAACGGACGTCCCTCAAAGATCAGACAAGCTCAAACCTTTCTACCAAGCCGAAGCGATGGTAAGAAACAAGATGAAGGTGATCACGCAAATCCTACGAACAACTCCTGTGGGCTGTTGAGGCTTTGAAAAGCACGAGGATTGCAATAACAGCAGGTGCTCACTAGTTGCCTCGTAAAACTGTAGATGAACATCTCTGCCCACTCAGGCCATGAAGAGCAGTTTTAAGCCAGAGGG
>NW_021026927.1:523974-540423 GCF_004153795.1 Camellia sinensis | reverse complement strand
GGCATGGCATGCTGCTGGCCTTGGCCTTGGCATGGCATGCTGCTGGCTTTGGCTGGGCTGCCTTGGCCGTTATTACATGTAACTTCAAGCCTAGGGCTTAATGTGTAAACGATATCGTCCTCTTTGTTGTAACCAAGTGTTAACTTGGAAAGCTGTAAGCCCGTAGGGCATTTTGTTATGAGATTAACATGTAATACTTATGTAATGGAATTCTAATGAATGATAGAAGATGGTTAGTTTATCTATCAACGCTCGTCTTATTTGTTGGGTTTAATGTTATTATTTTGAGGGCGTTACAACTTGGTATCAGAGCGTACCGGGTTCGAATACTTTGGGTACGTGGGAAGTGATTAGTATCACAATGGGTTTGTCTCGCTTGATAGAGACTTAGATGTAGTATCATATGCTATGTGCTTACTTGGTAACATGCTTATGTGACTATGTGGGTATGGGATTTGATTTCTGGGATGTTGATTGGATCCTTGGGTTTCTGGGAATCTTGTTGGAAAGGCACTTGATCAATGCTGTTTCTAACTGGAACTCTAGTAACGCCTCGGGACTATCATTATCTGGAAATGAAATTCGTAAGTGCTTATGTGTTTATGTGCTTACGTGGAGTGAATTACTGTTGTCCATGCATTAGGACGTGAGTGTTTAGTTTTGGCACATTTGTGAATGTGCTAACGTTCTGTATTACCCTTATTAGGATGTCAGGATGAGGAAGAGGTGCTAGGCGTGGTAGGCCTGCGAGGCAGGAAGTACCTCTATCGGATGATATTCCGGCAGTGCAGGAGGGAGTTGGCCAGGCCAATGTGGCCGAGCCAGCGGGTCAGCAGGCTATAAGTGCCTTGGCCCGAGAGATAGCAGGAGCTTTGGGTATTCTCAGAGTAGGGAATTAGGCAGTTGAGGCAGGGCCTTCTTTCTTGAAGAGGGAGTTCTTCCGGTCTAATCCGGGCGAGTTTGTTGGAGATCCGAAGGAACCATTGAAGGCTGACGAGTGGTTAGAACAAACGAGTAAGACGTTCGAGATGCTTGGCATCGAGGACGGAGCATTGAAGTGACCTTGGCATCCTTCCAGTTGAAGGGAGATGCGGGTCAATGGTGGAAGTACGAGAAGGCTCGTGTTGGTGGTACATGGGAGGCGTTTGTGAATGTTTTCCAGGAGAGGTTCTTATCTGCAGTTGCTAGGGAGAAGCTGAGGGATCAGTTTAGCCGGCTTAATCAGCAGGGTATGTCTGTGGCAGAGTTTGAGGCCACTTTTACTAGTTTGTCCAGGTTTGCACCTGAGTTGGTGGCGTCCGAAGAACGCCGTTGCTATGAGTTTGAGCGGAAGTTGAGGCGGGGCCTCAAGTTGAGGGTTGGTGGGTCTTACATCCAAGAGTATAGACATTTAGTGGATGCTGCAGCTCATATGGAACTTATGATCCAGGAGGAGGATGAGGGGCAGAGAGGCTCCAAGAGGAGCCAAGATGGTCAGAGTGATGGCAGAAGACAGAGGGGTTATAACCCTCAGCAATCTCAGGGTGGAGTTACTAGATCGACCTTTCCGGTGCCGAGTGCAGGCTCAGGGAGAGGTAATCAAGGAGGTTTGACTTGCTACACTTGTGGCCAGCTGGGTCACAAGTCTTCAGTTTGCCCGCAGAAGGGCCGAGGTCAGAGAGCTGCTTCTTCTTCAGCTAGACCTCAGAGTCAGGGTTTGGGCAGAGGCCAGCCCTTATCTTGCTATCAGTGTGGACAGCCTGGGCACCTGAAGAGGTTCTGCCCACAGTTGAGTGCCACTTCAGGAGCGTCTGGTTCTAGACAGACCCAGGGATTCCAGCCAGCTCAGTCTGTGCAGGCCTCGAGGGCCAATCCGGGAGCTTCGTCGTCCCAGTCAGTGCAGCAGTCGTATGCTCCGGGGGGTGAGCAGGTGGATCAGGGGCCTACGGGGCGCGTGTATGCTGTTACCGCGCAGGATCTAGTACCGGCTCGATCAATAGTGAGAGGTACCTTTTTGTTTTGCAACTCGGTTGCTAATGTGTTGATTGATACGAGTGCATCTCATTCTTTTGTATCTGCTGCATTTGCATCTGTTTTGGAGTTGGAGTTGGCGCAGTTAGCATCTCCTATTTGTGTAGTATCACCTCTAGGGGGTGAGTTGATTCTGAAACAGGGTTGTAGAGGTTGTGATATAGAGGTCGCCGACTATAGGCTTCCGTTCCCTTTTGTAGTTATACCTATGAAGGGCTTCGATGTTATTTTGGGTATGGACTGGCTATCATCATACTGAGCTATTATCGATTGCTACCGCCAGAGGGTCACGTTATGTACCTTGAGCGGGGAGTGGTTCCATTTCTTGGGAGACTGGGTTGGTAGTGTTTTGCCACCGGGGTATGATTCGCGAGGGCGGAGTGAGCTTAGTGGTCTACTTGCTAGTTTTGAAAGTGGCGAGTGTAGTGAGACCCAGCTTGTGTTGCCGAGGGTGGTTTGTGAGTATTCGGATGTCTTTCCCGAGGACCTTGTTAGTTTGCCACCTCACCGAGAGATAGAGTTCTCTATTGATCTAGTGCCCGGCACAGCGCCGATTTCTATGGCACCTTACCGTTTTGCTCCAGCAAAGTTGGTTAAGTTGAAAGTTCAGCTCCAGGAATTGCTAAATGAGGCACAAGCCACCCTACAAATTGGGAAGGTTCTTGGTGTAAATTGTGAAGGGAAGGAGGTCAAAGTAATTGAGAAGATAATGGAACTTGAAAACCAGGATTTGGAGAGAAGAAAGTAGCTGGATGCTGATAAATAGTCCTGATTTGTAGGACTATGTGATTGAGAGCTCTATTTTGTTCGTTAATGAAGATGTTAGCATGGAATATCAGAGGGTTGGGAAAACCTGAGAAAATGAGGAAATTAAAGGAGCTAATTAGACTAAGGAGAGTAGAAATTGCTTTAATCCAAGAGACAAAGAAAGCTGATATTTCAGATTCATTTGTGAGATCTTTATGGCCTGGGGATCAAATGGAGTTCATGTATGTTAATGCAGTGGGGAATTCCGGTGGGCTATTGTATATTTGGAATCCAGAGTCTTTCACTATGTCAGAGTGCTGCTGCAATAAGAACTTCATCTTGTTTTCAGGTATCACCTCTTCAAACTTTAGTTGTATTATTGTTAATGTCTATGCCTCTAATGATGTGCTGGAAAGGAGGGGATTATGGGAATTGTTAGTCAGTGTTAGATCCAATTTCTCTCATCCTTGGTGCATTGGGGGTGATTTCAATGAAGTCAAAAGTATTGGGAAAATGAAGGGTTGTGTTAGGAGGGATGTGAGGATGAAAGATTTGGGGAATTTTATTGAAAAAATTGAAGGGGTAGACTTACCCGTGCTGGGCAGAAGATACACGTGGGGCAGTTCTCAGGATGGTGATAGGTCGAGCAGAATTGATAGGTTTATTTTAAATCCTGAATGGCTTGAATCCTTTAGTTTCAAAGTTTGGGGTTTGCCTGGATCCCTATCTGATCACTGCCCTCTTTTGCTTATGGAGGATGAGAGAGATTGGGGACCTAGACCATATAGGTTCATCAACTCTTGGCTTATGCAGACCAATTTTTTTCAAATAGCCAAGCAAAATTGGGAACAAACTTCTTTGGAGGGATGGGCAGGGTACATCCTGAAGAAGAAGTTGTAAGCTCTAAAACTATGTTTGAAAAACTGGAATAAGGAGGTATTTGGCGGCATCAATGAAAATCTCAAGCAGAAGAAAGCTGAACTTCACTCTTGGGACTTGTTAGCTGAGGATAGAATTCTCCAAGCTAATGAATCTGCTAGAAGGATGGAGTTATTGGGGCAAGTTTGGAAGTTGAGAAAGATGGAGGAAAGCTTATGGCTTCAAAAATCTAGGCTCAACTGATCATTGAAAGGGGATAAGAACACTAGGTTTTTTCATATTACTGCCACAAGCAGACAAAGGAAGAACTCACTTGATTCAATAGAGGTTAATGGGGTCTCAATGGAGCAACCTGCTAAAGTTAAATCTACAGTTATGAACCATTTCAACTCACTTTACCGAGAGCATTGGAAAAGTAGGCCTAAATTGGGTGGCAAATTTAACTCCATTAGCACTCCTAATTTTGCACCTGCCATGTTGGAAAGTGCCTTCTCTGAAGATGAAGTTTGGGCTGCCATTAAGGATTGTGATGGAAACAAAGCCCCTGGTCCTAATGGCTTTAACATATCCTGTTTTCAGAAATGCTGGAATTTTATGAAGCATGATATCTTGAACATTATGAAGGAGTTTCATGAGAATGGGATTTTGGCTGGAGGTCTCAATTGCTTATTTGTGAGTCTCATTCCCAAGAAAGAAAACCTTGTGTCCCTATCTGATTTCAGGCCTATTAGCTTGATAAGCTCTATATACAAAATCTTTCCAAGGTCCTTACAAAGAGGCTGAAGCTTGTCCTGCCTAACATTGTGAGTGAAGCTCAATTTGCAGTTCTTGGAGGCAGAAATATACTAGATGGAGTGCTTATTGCCAATGAGATTATAAATTGGTGGGAAAAATCAAACAAGCAAGGGGTGATCATCAAGCTTGATTTTGAAAAAGCCTTTGATACGGTGAATTGGGAGTTTCTATTCGATTTGCTTGTAAAGTTTGGTTTTGGTTCCAAATGGCTGGGTTGGATGAAATCTTGCCTATCAACTGCAAGTATTTCCATCCTTGTTAATGGTTCACCTACAAATGAAATTCAACCTGAAAGAGGTCTCAGACAGGGTGATCACACTCTCTCCATTCCTCTTCAAACATTGTAGCTGAGGGGTTGAATATGTTATTAATAAGAGCAAAGAATTTGGGTTTAATTAAAGGGGCTATTGTTGGACCTAATGGGCTGGAATTCACCCACCTACAATTTGCGAATGATACTATCCTATTCTGTGAGGCGGAGTTGGTTGAAATCACTACTCTTAAGAGAATTCTTAGATGTTTTGAAATTATGTCAGGTCTGAAAATAAATTTCCATAAGAGTGTAGTTTGTGGAATTGGCGTCTCTGAGACTTTGGTCAATGATTTCTCATTAAAACTAAACTGCCTCACTCAGAAGCTGCCATTAAAGTATCTTGGACTTCCACTTCGTGCTAGTCCTAGAAGGAAAATAACTTGGAAACATGTTCTAGATAAAATTAAAGGTAAAGTTTCTGGATGGAAAAAGAGATTATTATCGTTCGCTGGAAGACTCACCCTCATCAAGTCGGTGTTATCAAGCCTCACAATCTTCTATCTTTCTCTATTCAAAATGCCTAAGTGTGTAATCACAGAGGTGGATAAAATTCAAGCTTCCTTTTTGTGGGGAGACTCAGATATCAAAAGAAAAGTCCATCTGGTTAGTTGGAAGGATGTTTCAATGACAAAAAATCAAGGAGGGTTAGGCATTAGAAGTTTGGGTCAAATTAATGAGTGTTTACTTGCTAAATGGTGGTGGAGGTTTTGTTCTGAAATTCAAGCCCCATGGAGAAGATTGATATGCAGCAAATACAACACCAGATCAGGTAGTTGGTTCCACTCCCAAGGTACTATCTCTAAGTTCTCCTGGATCTGGAAGGGCATTATGGATTTAACTTTAGGTAATCCTGCGTCATTAAATTGTTTCCTAGCTAACTCAGAATTGGTTGTTGGTAATGGGGCTAGTATCTCTTTCTGGAAGGATAGTTGGCTAGGTAGTGAATGTCTTCAATCTCACTTTCCTAGATTATTTAGTCTTTCTTCTCATAAATATGGTTCCCTTAAAGACTTTTTGGATAGGAAAATTAGCTATTCCAACTAGAATTTAACCTTTAGGATGCCCTTGATGGCATGGGAAGTGGAGGAAGTCCAAAACCAGCATATTTTATTGGGTGATGGGCCACTGTTACTGTTTTGGGGTGGAGGATAGTGTAGACACCCCATTTTTTACCGTCCTCAAGACTTGGACGTCATCGTTTGAGCATTCGATGATTATCCATGTTTGTGTTCGTCCTGAGTTCTTGGAGGTCTCGGCCACACGCCTTGCCTCAAGACCTCTCGACTTGCCTGTTTTGTGTTTGGTTTTGCACCAAACACTTGTTGTTTTGCTTCTGAGGGCAGGGAATGGCTTGTTGGCCACCCCCACACCTCACCGGCCATGGCTTGAGGCCACCGGCCATGTTTTGTTTCCACCGGCCGGCACTCTTTATGGTCGGCCGACCATTGTTTTGGTCAATTTGTCATTTTTGACTGGCCGATCACTGTTCATCTGCTTTTGGCAGATATTTTATGCCAGCTGTGATAGCTAGCATCCACAATGCACCCCCTCCATATACGTGTATGGAGGGATTTCCCTCTCGCTTAGCTTGTTTTGTAAGCTTTGCAAGAGTGAATCTCTATAAAGGGAGGGCTTCTCCTCCCTCCTAGAAGGTTCCAAAAAAAGGTTCCAGAGAGGG
The DNA here is from genome assembly GCF_004153795.1 of Camellia sinensis. Classification (NCBI taxonomy): domain Eukaryota; kingdom Viridiplantae; phylum Streptophyta; class Magnoliopsida; order Ericales; family Theaceae; genus Camellia; species Camellia sinensis. The sequence goes on along the minus strand of NW_021026927.1, from coordinate 534,001 downwards.
TCTAAGATTAGGGTTTAGGATTTGTATCTCTCTATCTCTGTATCTCCCTCTATTTCACTCTTGTGTGTGTATAAGGTGTATTTGTTCTTAGTTTTGCACTAGGACACCTAGTATCACACCTTACCTTGGTTGCTGAGGTGCCAAAGGGTTATTCCTAAATTTTTTGAGTGGATTTAAGCTTGGAAAGACTGCTGGAGCCTTGTTCTTGAAGGTGGTCTACAAGGGTGAGATCCTTGCTCTTTATTCCCCATTTTTACATAAGCCTTTTGCCTATCTTGCATCTGTTTTTGAGCTTAGTCTATAACTAATAAAAGTTCTGATTTTACTTGCTTAAAATAGTTGTTTAAGGTCTCTTTGGTGTTTGGGGTTGTTTACCCCCCTCTTAGGCCTTGTTTGGTCTCATTTTGTGCAATGTTTGGTGAGCTCTGGGACCACCTTGTATTGGCATCCTTACCATTGGGTTTTGAGGTCCTAGGAAGGAGAGGGTCATCCCCTCTCCTTGTTGTCTTCAAAACTTGTCATTTTAGCCTCATGCGTGAGCACCTTTTTTAAGTTCATGTTGGCCATGTTTTAGTTGGTATTTGTGCTTATTTTGTCATGATATAGCACTGTTTCAAGTTGGTTTAGACACACCATGCATGCTTTGCATACTTGTCTTGTAATGCCATGAAATTGCCTTAACATGCTTTGTGCTTTGAGCCTTGTTTTTAGCATGATTTTGGCTTAGCTTTGTGAAACTTTTATGCATGTTTTAGTGTGCTTGAGGTCTGAATTTGGTTATTTGGGTCGTCCATGACTTGCTCTGTATAGCTACCATGCAACCTAGCTTGTAGGCTTTGAGTATCGGATCCTCTAGCATTCTTTACTTGCACTATTTCAGTGGTTTGGAACCACTTACCATGTCATTTCAGTCCATATAACATGCTTGTATACTTGCATTTATGGCTCCTTTGATGCTTCAAAAGGTTTATGTTTTATGCTCGATGTTTGGACTTTTATGCATGCCTTTAGACTTAGGCCATTTAGATGCCATCTAGGTGTGTCTTTAACCTTGTTTTGGTCTGCCTTGGGGTTGTTTTGAGCCCCTTTAGCCCTTTGAGGCTTGGTTGGCATGGCCATGGGTTAACCCCCCCTTTGATAGCTTTGAGCTTTGGACCTTGGTTGCATGTTTTGATTGCTTTGTTTAGTTGGTTTGGCACCATCCTTAACATGATTTTCAGAGTTTATCATGCTTGATTTTAGAGCTTGCTATGCTTGTCATTGGTCCATGATCATCTCCTTTTAAGTGTGCTTAGAAGTCCCCTCTTTGTGCTTAAGTGTTGGACCATGTTCGCATGCATGTTTGTATGTAAATTTGCCTTCATTTCCATAGCATTTTGGCTACTTATTTAGACATGGCTGAGGCTTGTCCATATTAGCTTAAGGCCACCGTTTGCATATTGTTCAAATGTTGTTACATTGCTTCATGCTTGCATGCTTTGGTTGCATAGTGTTTTGCATGCTCATTGCTTGCATTATTGATGCATGCTTAGCTATATTGCATTTTGTTGCATTGCTTGAGCTATATGGCATGTTGTTGCATGCTTAGGTTGTAATGCATTTGGCATGCATTCTCTCTTTTAGTTGCCTAACATATTGTTTCATGCTTTGCCATTGATATGTTGTTACATGCTTGCATGTGTGCATGTTTGCCCTCATGTTCATATTGCATGCTTAGCTTGCATTTGGCATGCATGCCTTGCCTCTTGAATCACCATGATATAGGTTGGGCCCCTTAGGTGTTTGTGTGCATTTCATTTGACATCAAAATACACAACTTGACACCTCGGACCATCATGCATTGAAATGCGCGATTGGTGGTCCGAGAGTCGAGGACCAAACTCCCTTGAGTTCATAACATGATAGGGAGGGTGGTGTTGCAAACATTTGCTTGTAAATGCATTGCCACGCCTAGTTTGCCCTCTGCTGCTGTCAAAACAGGATTCTGCAGGAAGATATGGTCGGCCAACCACATTGAGTGCCGGCCGACTAAATATCTTTGGCCGATATACCAATGGTCGATGACTAGTTTCCCCTGGCCGGTGGTGTTTCCTCTTGGTCGATGACCTTCCACAGTGATCAGGAAGTGATTCTAGAGCATCATTGAGACTTGCACAATTTTCAGAGGAGCAGAGCAGGGTAAACAGAGGCAGCTTGTGCATGGTGGTGGATTTCCGAGCAAAGCCGAGCACGCATGCATTGGACCCTCTTCCCGAGGCTGTTTTACTGCTTTATTAGCTTAGTTAATTTGCTTAGCTAATTAAGTGGTCTGTAACTATTTAATTAGCTTGTTAGTTAGTTAAATTTGTATTATTCTTTTGGTCCCTCCGAGAGAGGGCAAATTGTGTAGTAAGTGTGCGTGTGTGTGATGCATGTCTTCCAACCCCCACTTCTTTCTCCCTTTTACTTACCTGCTTTGATGGTTAGCATTAGGACATATTTTAATTAGCATCCTTATGCTATGCATATGTGCATTCATTCATCAGTATTGCATGCACCGGGCTTGGCGCATCATACTAACTGCATAGTATTTCAAATCTAACTTGAATACATGTTATCTGTTGCATTTCACATGCCATCCATAGATTAGCCGAGCCTATTCTAGCTGCATTTTGCCTGCGATGCATTAGCCATCTTAATATGGACTTGGATCATACATTTGATTACTAACATGTTCCTTGTTTTGGCTTGGAGTACTACGTGAGTGTTTATGCTTTAGTATTCTAGCTGCATTTTGCCTGCGATGCATTAGCCATCTTAATATGGACTTGGATCATACATTTGATTACTAACATGTTCCTTGTTTTGGCTTGGAGTACTACGTGAGTGTTTATGCTTTAGTATCCTTGCATGTGTGTGAGTGTTGCCATGACAGCATGCTTATCATGAGACTATGTGCTTATATGATATAACTGCCTGAATGCCTGTGGGTGAAGGCTGGGTTGCTTGAATTGGAATAATTCGTCGAAACCCATGTTTTTTAGCCTACTTGCGAGTAGCAAACTTCAAATCCATTTTCAAAACAAACGGATATGCGATGTTTTGTTCCAACTTAGGCGATCTAGTCTATACTTTTGTGTTGTGCGCATCACATAGTAAGATTAGCTAAATAACCGGAATAAGAATGCATAATATTTTCAAAACTAGATATCATGGTTAGTAGAGGCCGATCTTTGATCGGACGAGCGGGGGTGCTCATAGCTAACCTTCCCCAATCGTACCCAAGTTCCCGAGCCGAGACAACTTTGGTGATGATGGACATGTGGCCTTAGGCACGAGTCAGGGTTTTCTAAATCCCCTAAAATAAATATTTAGGTGGCGACTCTGTATCTGGCAAGGCAGTCCATGTTTGGCACTTCTTTCTAAAAAAATCTGTTTTTCAAAACGATTTGCCGGATTTGGACTCTTTGGTGATTTATCAATCTCACATCGCACATTGTGAGATCAGATTAAGAACCGTGACAATTTGAGTCCGACCTGTAGTGAGCCCAAATGAACAGAACGGGGGATTTCCCTCCCGGGACATTCGGGGACGTCTACAGATAGCATGAGATGGAAAGGTTCCAGTCAGGGTGTCTTCAAATCTAGTGAGTTATTTTGTTGGCTGCAGCCCAATAGAGGCTCAGATTTGTCTTTTCCTAAATTCATTTGGAATAATATCACACCACCAAAAGTCCAATTTTTTTCATGGCCGGCTTGGAAAGGCTGAATCAAAGCATCCATTTTCCTTCATAGTATTGGTATCCTTAGAGGGGAGGTTGCCACTCAGTGTATTTTTTGTAAAGCAGATCCTGAGACCATTAACCATGTTTTGCTTCATTGTCCCTTTACCTGGCAAATTTGGTCTAACATCATAGATTGGTGGGGGTTTATGTTGGGTATGCCCAGGTTCTATGGTGAACTTATTTGTTTTGTGGTCTGGCACTAAAATAAGGAAGAAAGAACTTCAAATATGGAATGCCATCCCACTTGCTGCTATGTGGTCTATTTGGAAGCTTAGGAATGATTATGTGTTTAATAGTGCTCATCCTAACTTCATGGAGCTCTATGAACTCATCAAGATTAAAGTTACAATCTGGTTGAAGTATTATTCAGTTGGGAATTCCTACTCCATCAATGACTTTGTACCCAACTCGAACCAGATCAGAAGTTGCATTTGAAGGATTAATTAATTTGCTGATGTTTTGCTCTGCTCATTTTGCTGTTCTACTCTGCTGTTCACCTGCTCTGCTCAATCTGTTGTTCTATTCTGCTGTACTTCATGTTACATTTTGTGACTTTTGTGATGAAGGCTGGCTGTTTGTAATGAATGTTGTCTGCTTTCTGTGGTGGTTGGTAGCTTGCTAGTTTGGGTTGATGATGGCTGAAGATGGGCTACTGATGGTTGATATGTGTGCTACTGTTGCTGATAGCCTGTTGGTTCTACTTGGTTCAATTGGTTGCTATTGCTAAGGTTTTGCTGTTAGGTTGATCTGTTTGGACAACCATCCCTTTTAATTGGGCTGTTGCAACTCGGTAGCTTGCTTGTCACACCCCAAATCCGGGCATGACCGGCCGTGGCCCACAGGGACTTAGCCCAAGGCACACGTAAGCCTAAACACGCATTCAATTTCACCTTGAACAATTAAACAATAGTCCAATAATAAATAACCAAAACTCAATCCAGACGTGTCACAATTATAAACGGCAAAATCAATCGTAATAAAAAATCATCCAAACTTATGGGATATAAACAACCTACATATCAAAAATAATCCTAAATGAACCTCGATAAGAATAAATATAAATATGCACAAACTTGACATAATACTCTAAACTAAAAGAATGCCCTAGAGGTCCATGCAATTGAGTCCCCGCTACGCCATGAGTCCACTCTAAGTCCTTCTAACACCTGGAAATGGTAAACAACTAAGTCAGCTGATTGCTCAGTGAGTAGTAACATGGATAGTAAATACAGTTTTGAAAACAAGGTTCAATTCCAAAATAAGATATATATCACAGAAACTAGATTGGCACACAGTTTGGTAAATACAATCTGTTTCAAAAAGAAGGTTCCACGGTTCAACACTTAAAATACTCATGTCTCGCAAGAACATGATAAACAACATTTTCCACTTAAAACAGATTATAACATGAACACCAATAATTTTCTGGGTACCAATAAAAACAAATAATCTTCCCAATAATCAATACACATCAGTTTCGTAAAACATGGTAGTTCATCATTATAAACATGAGACCAAAACAAATAGTTTACAGTATGCCAAGTTCACACATGTTTCAGAAATAATTTGATTCAATTGATAATATAATAATTTATCAAAACAGTTTAATCATGAAACAACAATTTAATTTTTCCAACAGTTCAGGGTAGGGGAACATTTATAAAAATATGTAGCATGAAACTACTCACCTGAAACGCAATAATATAATCCTCGAATAGAGTGTAAAAGTCCAACTAGTGGCCTGAACCAAGTATAAAAACTACGCGTCACAACTAATTTAAAAATAATAAAAAAAATAGGAACTAAGTAACCTCAAACTAAAACGCACTAACACGGCTCAACCCAACTCACCGTTACTCTTAAATATTACCTAAGTTCATATTCTTCAAGGTCTAAAATCACCCAAGACAGATTCCGATCGAAACTTAACTAAAAATAACTTTAAGATGAAACAGTGTTTTAAACAAGTTTTCCCAATCTATTCGCTAACATTGAAAATTACAAAACCCACTCCACGCTATTCAAAAAATTCCAATAACCTCCAGATATGATCTAATATATCCTAAGTTTCAAACCCAATTGGTTTCACTTGATTTGCTTATCAAAATAATTTTCTACAATTTATTATATCCAAACAGGTTGTTTTCTGCAGCACTTTAAAGAAATTGACGGTTCTCTTAATATACACGAGCAATCAATGCAAGGCCAAAAACATACGAAACTAGTCTCGTAACCGGTACTAATGACACTAATTTGATAATTTTTGAATTTATACCCAAAGAGAACAACAATCCCGAATTTACTGTTTACTGGTTTCCTGGACAGATTTGAACACCTCAACTTATATGGATTTTGACTCCCAAAAATTATGAAAAAATTCAGATATGCAATTCAATATGTAATTGATCTACTGTAAAAATTTCATATTAAAATTCATCCGTTTGATATGGTTTCTTGATTTTTAAACTCTATGGTTCTGCACAAAATTAATGTTTTACACATGAATGTTTGAACCTTAAACATTATATCTAGACCTATACCAAACAAGGGCACCAGTCCACTATCAACAAAACACACAAAAGATAATGCCACATCTCTTCCACAATGAGAATCATGCAACCACACAACACTTGTTCTTCCATCATTATTTCCCATGACTCAGGTTTGATATACTAGAATGTCCTTCACACAAAGCCCAAAAATTACTAGATGCCTCAATGAATAATCCTTGCGGTTTCATGAACTCAACTATGGAAGATAAAAATAATAATAATAATAATAATAATAATAATAATAATAATAATAATAATAGAAGTGAAATTAAACAGTTTACTTACCCATAGTATTGATTACCCAAAGCCGAAAGCTAAATTCCTCTTTCTCTCTTTACTGTTCACCACAGCTTTGTTGCCTCTCTCACTAAATCTCACGGCTACTGCTAGGAACCCAAAGGGCTGTTGTTGTTTTGTAAAGTAATAAGAGAGTTAGGGTTTTGTAGGTTTTGTATATATTTTATTTTATACTAGTGTTGGGCACACATAGGTCAAATAAATAGATAAATATACAAAATACATATATAAGTTACATGCAATTCAAATGGTAAGAGTCTAACTTATTAATTTGGTGGTCTAAAGTTCAAGTCACACCATCTTCTCTATTTTTTTTTTTTTAATAATAAATCTTGCTTCTCAATCAATGACTTTCACCATAAATTTATTTTAGGTTTAAAATTAATTAAAAGATCCTCCAATAATATTTAATTTGCACTTAAAGATTCATAATAAAATATTTGAGATTTGTAAAATTATTATTTAATTATTTACTTAATTTTTATATTCGGGTTCTCACATTGCTCACTGAATTTGTATTGCTGTGTAGGATGATCTGTGTGATAGGTAGAGCAGCAGTAGCAGTTTTGTGTTGTATGTCCTCTGTTTTGGTTTCTATGTTTGTTTTTATTTCGATTGGTTTTGCCGTTGGTTTCTCACCAACTTTGATGGTATGCTAGCAAATGATAGGGCAGACTTATCGATGCCAACCTAGTTGGGATTGGTTTGTTTTGTTTTGATGCTCTTTGCATTCATCACTTTCTTTATTGGTGTAATACTCTTTTGGTTCATCAATAAATTTTCTCTTTTGCTGATCAAAAAAAAAAATACCATAAAGCTTCTGAATAGCAACTTACATAGAACATAATATGAAGATAACAATTGGATAGTTGACTTCAAGCTAAAAAGGGCAAAAATAGGTTTCAAAAACTAAGCACATTAACGTCAAGATATCTCAAAATCTCAAAAATATCAATGCAGGCTCATCCACCAAACCAGACTCAACACTAGTGCATCAAAGCAGCACATCAAAACTAGAACACCACACCTCAATCCCTGTGTAATAATCCATATAAGCACAGAACTAGAACCAATAAACTAGAGTGAAACCACTACAATCCAGAAGTAGAACATACATAAAAATGATTAAAATAGAACTTGATAAGCAGTCAAGGCATTCATATCCACAATATCATAAAGAAGTGCAACAGAGATCATTTAGAATCTCAAGGGCACATATACGCCCTGAATCTACCATTCGAGTGCAACAAGCAACTAAGAGAGTCTACATACAAAAAATCCAAGCCTAATGATATTTTCATAGGTTCACCAAATCCCCGAAATATTCAAATAAAAAAGTACCAAAGAAAGAAAAATAGTACTATGCATCAAAGATTGAAGATCCAAATTTAACAGACAACCAAAGACCTCGGCGTTCAATAGGGCATTCTAGGTATGCTAGAGCATCACTCACTTCTTTAGCAAGAACTTGATACACCTTCATTCGAGAAGCATCACTCATGCCACTAACCTTCTCAATCTCCTCAAATAATTGTCCATTTGTGAAGTTCTGAAGGTTACCACAATCAAGTGCTGCTGCAATTGCATCTAGACCATCCTTAATTGACCTTATTTCCTCACTCAGAGTATCACCCGATTTATTCTTTCTCTTTTTTGAGTTAGAGGAACAAGATACTTCAGCAGTTTGGTCATCTTGAGTTCCAATCCCATCATAATTCTCTGAGAGTGACTCTGTATGGTCAATATTTTCATCATCCAAAAGAATTTGTGGCCCAGCCCAATGAAGTCGCTTTTCTTTTGGACCTATAGCAAGACTCCCAGTTGCTCGATCCTTTTCGAAGAGTTGACATAACTTTTGAAAGTTTTGAATCGGAGCATATCGAAATTGAGAAGCTTTAGGCTTTGCCTATAGAGAATAGCATATGTAATATTATATTAAATAATGATGAACAAATATTTTAATTTTCTAGTACAGAACTACATCAATCTTACAATTGAGGTAAGCTGCCTATACACCTGCTGTAGCTTCAATCAATTGTGTTGAATGATTATATCTGAATCCAATATCAGTTGTTAACATATCTTTAGCCACTGCAAGATTCCTTTTTAAAGTCTTCAACCAATTCCTTACATGACTGGAATCACAATGTACACTAAACTTGGTACTCACCGCATTGTTTGCAGCTCTATAAGCAGATGATGTAAAACTACCACCAATTTTTCGCCCTTTGAGCATTTGGTCCAAGAGTGAGTCAATAAGGACAACATCTATTTGATTATTCCATTTCAAATGTTTCTTGTCAATTTCTACTAGGCATTCTTGGTCACCTTCCACCTACACTCAAAAATGCCATAAAACATATCGGAAGAAGAGCATAGCTAGTGGCAAATTATCACCAAAACAAACGCAATGTTTCACATAATACAATAACAAATTAAAATATAATTCATTCCAAGATAACATTCAAATAATAATAATTAACTTGTCAATTTTTTGTTTTATCAACAAAAGAAAAAGATTATATTGATTAAAGCAAATGAGTACATAATGGGTACATCGCAAGAACAAGAACAAGAACATCAAATAACCCTTCCAACCCTTGTCTGTTTTCCAAGATCCATATTATAATTTGATTGTCATTGAAGATTTATATCATAATCCCACCACATGTCAGTAGCTATTCGTTCCCTTAACAATTCTCCTTCCCTACATTCTTCAACTAAACTTGATCTAGCCACGTTAGTTTGCACTTGTGCTCTTCTAAGCTCTGTATCAACCTCCTCAATAAGACTTTCATTGGGATCAATACCCATGAGGTAGTTGTGCAAAACACAACAGGCCAAAACAAAATTTGCTTGAGTGTCAACATCATAATATGGCTCTGTCCCACTTTCTAAAATTGGAAACCTTTTCTTTAGCACACCAAAGGCTCTTTCAATTGCATTTCGCAAAGATGCATGACGAAGATTGAAAAGCTCTCGAGAAACCCTTATTTTTTATGTCCAACCAACCTGGAACTTCATTTCCGGGAAGAAATATGCTGTATATGCCACATTCATAGAGTCCCTGTTTGATAGAATTCACAATTATATTAATGAAACACAAATAAAATACAGAGTTATATCAATGACACAAAAATAAGAGAACATTTGATAGCCTCTGTTTAATAGAATTCACAGTTATTAACAGTGAAGGCAAATTATTGAGTCAAATCGGTTTGGGACACCAGGCTTAATTAATTTGGTTTTGTTTAGTAAAAGAAATTTATTATTAATGTTTCAAATCTATTCTAATATCACACATATCACTACAAGATCATAGTAACATTCAAATCTATGGAACTCAAACAATGAAAAATGAAAATAAAAATGAAATAAAATGCATATGATATATATATATATATATATATATTG
>NW_021026927.1:484249-523558 GCF_004153795.1 Camellia sinensis | reverse complement strand
CAAATAAAGAATCAATCTATATCCACTTCTAATTGATGGTGTATTGAGTTTCTTGAGAGAAGAAAGAAGAACATTTAGAGCATATATATAATTTTAGGGGAGAAAATTGACAACATCAAACAAATATACTTAAAAATAATATTTTAAAGGCACGTGCCCCCTTCGTCTCATAGTGGCTCGACTCCTCTGCTACATATACGTAGAGTAATATTAGGAATCATGAAAAAAATATCATGAAAATGATTATGAAAGATTCTCCACCTTTGGATTACACATACAATAAAACACCATACACTAATCAAATGACGAAAAATTTTCATGATGCATTTTATGATATTATACTCATATACATCATGAGTTCGCTCCTCTTTAGTTTGTCATTGGAATGGAGGGTACTATTTCGACCGTTTTGGGTCTAAATTCAAGCCCATTTCAATTATTCAAACCATAGTTTGTTGTAGAGCCCGTCTACTACTTCATTCCTGCAAACAATCACAATCATCGGATATCGACAGCCTCTTGATCAGATCACATTAATGTCACAATTTATTTTTGAAAATTACACTTGTCATTGACATAAATGTGATTTAATGAATATGTCTATCAATATCCGATCAACTTAATTTTTTTTGCAAAAATAATATACACGACAAGCTCTACACATTTAATGGTTTGAATTATCAAGATGTGCCCACATCAGAGCCCACAACAACCAACAACACCTTTCAGTCCGATAACGACTAGAGAGGAGTCAGATCCAATATACTAATGACACATGAGAGAGAGAGAGAGAGCTTTTGTTGGAAGTGTTAGGCTATGGGACAGTTCCACCTCAAGATTAATGCTACCATAATTTAATCTGTTGATTTATGATTTATACTGGAAGCTTCAAAGTGAGTGAATAGACGTTTTGAGTAAGGCCCGTTTGGGAACATGTTGTTTTAGTAATTTTTTGAATTTTTATAAAAAGTGTGTAGAAAAGTAAAGAAAGTGATATAACAATTTATAGTGATTTTTTGACTTTTTGACTAAAATATATAATTGACAAACGAGACTTAAATATGATTGTTAGCCATTTAACAATGCTTTTTTTGTACATAAAATTATCTTTGCAACAAATGTAAATGAGATTCCATGGGTAGACATTGTGGTCATGGAAGAAGCTGCTAGGAATAGTTGGGGGTAATCAAAAAAATAAAAACAATAAATAATAATGAAAGGGAGTAGAAAAGTGGGGGAAAAGTGCTGGATGAGCATGGGAACGAAGATGCTGAGAAAGGGGGGATTTTTATTTTTTTTTACTAAAATCATAATATTTCACATAATTCTAAAATTTAATTAGGTCATTTTATAATATACACTTTTTTAGGTGGGATAACAAAATTACCCAATCCGATTATATTTGATTCCCACCCAATTTTAATAATTTGTTTGGGAAAGTATTGATAAGACAAGGTAAAGTAATAAAGTAGGTAAGTCAAAATTGTCAAGGTTAGGGTAAAGTACGAAATAGTATCGTTAAAATAATTGAGTTTAAAGTCAAAAATTCCACACAAAACTTGAAAAAATGGGGCCCATTTGCAATCCTTTGCAAGTTATGATCATTTGTGGTATTAATAACATAAATACCATAACTAAACCACTTTAAGTCATAATTAAAAAGATATATCTAATGAATCATAATTAAATGTCACTTGAGACATAACGATTTTTTTTTGTCAATCATAAATAAAATACTAATCACAATAAATCATAACCAAAATGACAATGAGTTCATAACCAATATCAAAATGGGTCATAACTAAATACCACTTTAGGAACCAAAGTGTTCGATCAGAACCAAAATAACTAAGTTTATAACTAGGGGTGAAAATTGACCCACAGCAAACGGTCTACCTAAAGCCTGATCATGGTTTGGAGCAGCCCAGTTCATCTAGGCCTGAGCCCAGCCCAGTTCATCCAGGCCGGAGCTTGACCTAGTCCGTGAATATGGGCTTGAGCCGTGTTTGTTTTGAGGCCTAATCCGGCTTGAAGCTTGGGCCACCAGTCTGACCCACGCGGCCCACTCAAGGCCCAATATCATTTTCAAGTTATTTTTGTGAAAAAAATAAAAATTTGGTGAAAACAAATAAAAAAACAGTCAGACCCGATCCACGCTCGTCCAAGCTCGAGCCGAGGCCTAGCGGCCCGGCTCAAGGCTTGAGTACCATATGGGCTTGGGTTTGGGTTTGACTTAGGCTTAAACCGACATTTTGCACAAGTGGACTGGCGCGGCTCAGCTCGATTTTTGTGAAAGCTTGCTAGGCCGGATGATAGGTTGGGCCAAATTTGCACGCCTAATTATAACCAATGATGTACAAATCATGACAAAAAATTATAAAAATTATAATTGCACATATGGTACATTTCCTTTTTAAGATGAACGTATTAGTATTATAAAGGCTTTCACTAAAGTCATTTTGAATTTATTTATATATATATATATATATATGTTATTTTGTAAATCATATTTTTAAAGCGGGAGCTAATTGGGAGCTTTTTTGATAAATCCATTTTCTAAGAGTTTTATTCCATTCAACCCATATTCTTTTTAACTATTCCATTAGGTCCTATTTGAGGTAAGAAAACTAAAACACCCTCAATCTCTCCTACCCCCATTAATGTTAATATTTAATGTTGATTGTCATTATGTTTTGGTAGTTCCCATGACTATTCTTATTCCCCATATCTTCACTCCAAAAAAATACATTAACTACACACCACTATTTAATGTTGATATATATATATATATGTATTACACACAAAAAATTAAATATGGTTCTTTATTGATTGTCATTATGTTTTGATAGTTCTCATGCATCCAAATGTTAACTGTACGTGATGACGTGAATGTTCATATTAGATGACGTGAATGTAAATGTTCACATCAAATGATATTGTGATAAAGGTGATGTTAAGGTTCACACCAACATTGCATCAAATTACACAATCACAAGTCTCAACTTTCATTCAAATATAAACATGACCGTATCTAATGACGTGAATGTGAATGTTCACATCAGATGATGTTATGATAACGGTGATGTTAAGGTTCACATCAGATGAGAGAAAATGTTTACATTATTTTTAATATGTTGTCAATTAAAAATATATTCACATTATATAATAATATAAAATAATAAGATCAATGTTATTTAATTTGTATATGAAATTTCCTATACCTTAGTCCTTTCCCTTTTCTCTCCTCCCCAACATTAAATATCAATATTAAATATAAGGACATAAGAGTCTAAGAAAATAGTGTAAATCAAGAAAAAAGAATTTATGGAATAAAAGTATAAATACATGGGACTATGTGGGTTAAAAAATTCCTTTATGGATTTCTTAGGTTAAAACACTTCTAAATGAGATTTATCAATGAAAATCCCTATTTTGAATATATAATTTTAAATTCAAAGTCGTGTCTTTTACTTCAATTAGTTTAGGAAAATTTTCAAAGAATGACAAGGAGAATATGTTGATTTATGATTTACGAGAAAGTGGGTATTTTTATTTTTATTTTTTTACCAAATTCACAATATTTTATGTATTTTTAAATCTTAAAATTATTCTGAATTTATTTTTTAAATTCATACTATTTCATAAAATTGTTGTTTTTTTAAAAAAAAAAAAAAAACTTTAAAACGTTGTGTTTTTTTAGGTCAATTAGTTTTTTAAAAATATTTGAAATTTTGTTTTATTTCTTTTTTTCTTTTTTTTTTTAAATCGTGTTTTGAAAGAAAATTAATTTTATTTGGAATTAAAAAATAAGTGAAATTTTTTGTAAATTTTAAAAAAGAATTTTGAAAAAGTATTAGAATAATGGTTCATCTCCCTATCATTTTGTGTCCCTAATTCCACCCTCAAAGATGTGGAATTAGAAACGTTAAAGATGAAAAGGAGAGGAGTGTAGGAGCGCTTCATATGAGGGTGATCCACGTCATTAGAGGTGAAATTAAGGAGATAAAATTAGGAGATGTAGCATCACTCAAAATATTAATATAATAAAAAAATAAAAAAAATAATAAAAAGTGTCAAAAGTAAGATTCGACAGAAGAGGTCGGAGTGGAATATCATGACAAGAAAAGGAAAATGAAAGGGAAATGTTCCTGGAAAATGAAAGTGAAATGCTCCTAGTTGCAATGTATATCGTATGTAATTTTATTATAAAATTATATAAGTTTTTACGAATTTACATAAATAATCTCATAAAAATACATAAGTTGAACACAAATTCGTATAAGTTTATTCATAAAAGTAAGTTTTCACGAATTTATGTAAATTTATGTTCAATTTATATAATTTTATGATAAAGTTATAAACACTGTGCATTACACGCGGGAGAATTTTCCAAATGAAAGAAGTGCAAATGGGGTTAAATATAGCGATTCCGGTTTTGACTCGTTATCTATTGTATTCCGAACTCGGGTTTAATGCTTTCATACTGTTATTTACCTCTTGTTCCCCTTGTATCCCTTTAAAAATTGGCCTTCCGGTTATGGTTGTGCGTTTGGAATAGGTTGGTTGCTTGTTTTTCAAAACCTTTAATTGCCCAGATTTTGGCTCTTCCGCTCGAGTGGGCATTCTTGCACTCGAGTGGGCTTCACAAATTTTGCTCCTCCGCTCGAGCGGCCATTCTTGCGCTCGAGCGGGATTCATCAACTCTTAGTATTTCTTTTTGCAGGTCTGAAATACTAGAAGTGTGCATTGGACACTCGAGTGTCTAGTCTCACGCTCGATGTGATGACCCGGTGTGTTATCCATCTTGTTCCTTTTGTTTAACTTCGATTTTTGCTTCGTTAGTGTGTCAAGTTTCACTTAGAGTCTTGTTAATCTTTTGGGTTTTTGGTGATTCGGAAACTCTCCTCGAAATTTCTATCATTGTTCGTTGCGGTGATGGGTTTCATTTGTTTCGGAGGGTGTGAAGTCGGTCCGGTGTGTCAGGAAAGAAAATTTTCTGGGCTGGTTGGCTAGTCGCACGTGCGGAGGCCTTGGGCCGCACTTGTAGAAGAGGGCCGCAAGTACGGGAGGCTAGACCGCACAGGCGGAATTCAAGGGAGGTGTGGGCTCAGCACACTACAATATATGCAAGTGCAGAACCAGGTGCAGAAGTGGATGGCCGCATGTGCGGGGTTGGAGGCCGTACGTACGGGAAGGCGGGAGGCTCCTCACGTGAGGGGGCTCGTGCCGCACGTGCGGGATGGACACAGCCCGAAAACTCTATTTTTTCTCTTCATTTGGGTCATTTGTATATCATTTTGTTTATATCTCTCTCTCTCTCTAAAAATACCTTTCTCTCCCTTCTCTCTACAGTTCTACCTCAAAGCAAGATCAAAACCCTTGATTTTCTTTCATCCATTTGAGATTCAACCTTGGCTCCTTCATCAAAGATTGAAAACTCCTCAAGAACTTCATTGTGTGCGGTGGAGATTGAGTTTGGGTATCTTGGCATCCTAGGGTTTTATCTCTTTCTTCTCCAAAACCTTGAGGTAGGGACATTCTTGAGTTATATATACATGTTTTGCAAGATTAAATGTTGTTATATGTTTCTCTTGAATTTATTTTGAGAGTTGGGTTTGTGGCTCAAGAGTGTAGAGATTTTTCAAAAAGAGGGTTTTAAACTTTCAAAAGTTTCTAAATCAATCCTTAAGGGCTTCATCTTATTAATCTAAAAAAGATGTTTTTGGGTAGGGTTCACCAAGAAATGGGGAAATGTTTTGTTTTTGATAATGAACCCTAGAAATTTGGGGATTTTGGGACATATGGACAAATCCTATGGATTTTCTTTCTTTCTTGTGTTCAATGAATGACGGAGAGTAGATTTTATCATATGTTTTGTTAAGTAACAATCTTCTTGATATATGAGCAATGAGGAATTATTTTAACATTATTACTAAATACATGAGCATGGATAGTTGAGAAGTGGCAAATTGGTGTGTACTATGGATTGTGGGAATTGTAAATCTTGGGGATTAATGTTGAAAACATCACATATAGTCTTGAAGAGGTTAACTTGTTATGAATTGTGCATGATGAGAAATTGTTGTTGCTATGAGTTAATGACATATGGTTATTTTGTGAAATAACATTGAAGAGAGGAAATGAGAAACGTATTTATTTGATATTGTTGTCGAGTTACTTGAATTGAAGAAATGCTATGAGGCATGGAAGAACATTGCATTGCATTCACATGGAATTACTTATTATGCATTGTGTATTTAGATTGGAAACATTTACTTCAAGAAAGGAATATATATTTGGTAACGAAAACAACGAAAATGTGTATGGGGTAAATATGTTTGTAAGTCCAGTTAGGAGGTGTAGATGAATTGATGAGTTGGCTTGAGTCTCCGGGATGAAAGACCGAAAACACGCATGGAGGAGGTACCACTTCCCTTCCGGTTAGCAACCGGTAAAGTGGGGTTATTGGTAGTGCTTGTTGAGCCTACCTGCAGACACCAACCTAGGGATTACCTGTGTCATATTTACCACCCCTATTGATTAAAAATTGGAAGTTTTGAAATTGATGAGATTGCAAAATATTATTGAAAAACATGGTGATTTTCAAGTAGTGCATGAAATGAAATTCTTCTTTATAATGGCATTTGCATGGCATTACATTTGCATTTAATGTTGGGCAAATTTGCATAACTTTATATACTTTGTAAGGATTCTCTACTGGGCTTTATGCTCGCCCCTATGGGATTTTGGTGCAGGTAAAGATGTGGTGATCCCGCCGAGTTGAGGGTGTGGATATATTTTGTGAAGAGTAGATTGCTCTTTTATTTTGTTGTAAATTTTCGTAAGCCAAGGGCTAAACATGTATGGGTTCGAGAGATCATTTTGTGTAACCAAGCTGTTGCCTTGGAAGATGTAAGCCCTTATGGGCATTTTAATTACTTAGCACTAGATGCTTCACATGCTATAGATTCATGTGTTTTTCACACCATTGAATGTGTAACCGCATGTGAAACTTTTATATATGCTTGTTCATTGATCATGTAAAGATGGAAGGTTTATTGTCATTATTTAGTGAATGTTAGTTGATGTGGTTAGTTTATGTTGAATTATTTCGGGCGTTACAACTTGGTGTCAGAGCTACCTGGTTTGAATACTTGGGGCTCGCGGGAAGTGGTTTTTATGCCACAATGGGTTCATTTCGCATGATTAGGAAATGTTTTGTTTATTTGTGATATGTGATAGCATGCTTATGTGACTATATGGGTATGGGATTAGACTTTTGGGATGTTATTTGTGCCGATTAAATTTCTTGAGGTCTTATTAGAAGGGTACTTGATCAATACTCATTCTACTAAGAATTCTTGGTTTTTGATGGGACAAATCTCATCACTAAAGGATAATTCGTATGTGTTTATGTGACTAAGTGCTTATGTGGAGTGAATTGAATTATTCGTGTGATAGAATATATGTGATTGTTATAATTTAACGTTTAAGGCAAGTTGCAAGCACATTTAGAATTATGTGCTAAGTTGTTTATCTTGTTCCTTATTTAGGATGTCAGGAAGGGTTCAAACTCGTGGTGGTAGAGGTGGAAGGCATGGTTGGGGTCGTCGGGGTGTGCATGGGGTACCGGTCCATGAGGTTTTGGTGCAATAAGAGGGTTTAGGCCAAGCTAACATGGCCGAGCAAGTAGGGCAAGCGGAAATACCGGGGCAAGCAGGTCAAGCTGCAATGAGGGCCCTAGCCCGAGAAATGGCGAGGGCATTGAGGGAGTCCATAAACATACTTAGGGCAGAGACCCAAGTTAGGGAGAACGTCATGGAGACAAGGGCAAGCTTCCTCACGAGGGAGTTTTTGCGAGCCAAACCGGATGAATTCCATGGTGGCCCCAAGCCCAAGAAAGAAAATGAATGGCTTGAACAGATAGTGAAGACATTCGAGATGCTTCACATAGAAGACAGTGAGCTTAGAGTGACTCTCGCGAGTTACTATCTCAAGGGGGAGGCAGGGCAATGGTGGAAGTATGCCAAGGACGGAATAGAACCGACATGGGAGGCATTTGTGGTGGCCTTCAAAGACAAGTATCTACCTCCCACTACTAGGGAGAGGTTGAGGCAGGAGTTCCAAGACCTTAAGCAACTTAACATGTCCGTTGCTAAGTTCGAAACGGCCTTTTCTAGTTTGTCCCAGTTTACACCGGAGTTGGTGGCGACGGAAGAGTGCTGTTGCATTGAGTTTGAGAAGAAGTTGAGAACTAAGATCTTGTTCAAGGTTGCTGGGAACATGATTCAGAATTGTGACCGTCTTGTGGAGGTGGCCGCACATGTGGAGATTACCATGGAGGCCGAGGCGGAGAGACTTCAGAATTTGAGGTCTAAGGGCTAAGGGCCACAGGGGGGACTATAGGCCCAAAAAGAAGAGTAGAAACACTTTTTCATCCCAGTCCTAGCCGCAACAGTCTAGATCCACTTTCCCCTTGCCTAGTGTGGGCCCGAGAAAGAGTACACCGAATGGGTTTTCTTGCTTCAAGTGTGGCCAACCGGGTCACAAGGCCTTTGCATGTCTGCAGAAGGGAGAATGACAGTAAATGTTGCCACCACCACCCCCTAACCGATCTCAGATTCAGTCTCAGAGTAGAGGGCAAGGGCCTACTTGCTATTAGTGCGGTCAGTCAGGGCATATGAAGAGAGCTTACCCGTAGTTGGGAGGCACATCTGGCGCATCGGGGTCGAGGCAGACTCAGAGCCACCAGCAGGCTCACTCAGCTCAAACTTCATAAGTTCATCAAGAAGCCGCTTCGGCTTAGTCAGTACAATAGGCCTATGCTTTGAGGGATGAGTAGGTTAATCAGAGGCCACAGGGGCGCATGTACGCTGTGACCGTGCCAGAGTAGTTGCCAGGATCCTTAGTTATGAGAGGTATTTTTATCGTGTGTAATTCTTTGGCTATTGTGTTGATAGATACGGGTGCGTCTCATTCATTCAATTCTGCTGCATTCGCATCTGCATTGGGGTTAGAAGTGGCACAGTTAGCGTCTCCGCTCAAAGTAGAGTTACCAGTTGAGGGTACAGTTGACTTAGATCGGGGGTGTCGTGGTTATGAGATAGAGGTTGCCGGGCGTAGACTCCCGTTTGCTTTTGTGTTGCTAGACATGTCGAGTTTTGATGTCATTCTAGGCATGGATTGGCTGTTTTTGTATCGAGCAGTGATTGATTGTTTTCGTCAGAGGGTCACAGTGTGCACCTCGAGTGGTGATTTTTTTTACTTTCTGGGAGACAAGGTTGATTGGGTTTTATTTCCAGTATTTGATCCTCATAGTAGGAACAAGCTTAGTGGTCTTCTTGCTACTCTCTTGGATAGTGAGAGTGACGGGACTCGAGTTGAGTTGCCAAGGGTAGTTTGTGAATACCTGGACGTGTTTCCCGAGGACCTTGCCAGTTTGCCACCCAACCGGGAGATTGAGTTCACCATTGACTTAGTTCCTGAAACGACACCAATTTCTATGGCACCATATAGGTTTGCACTCGCGGAGTTGCATAAGCTAAAGATTCAACTCCAAGAGCTTTTAGGCAAGGGCTTCATTCGCCCCAGTACGTCGCCTTGGGGAGCACCAGCTCTCTTTGCGAAGAAGAATGATGGGTCGTTGCGGTTGTGCATCGATTACCACAAGTTGAATCGAGTTACAAATACCTTTTACCCAGAATAAATGACTTATTTGATCAACTTAGAGGTTCGTGTTGCTTTTTGAAGATAGATTTGAGGTCAAGGTATCACCAATTGAGAGTCCGAAAGGAGGACATCTAGAAAATGGCCTTTCGTATGCGTTATGGCCACTATGAGTTCCTTGTAATGCCGTTTGGGTTAACTAACGCACCGGCTTCCTTTATGGACTTGATGAACCGAATTTTTAGGGAGTACTTGGACTATTTTGTGGTCATCTTTGTGGATGACAACCTAATTTATTCAACTTTCGAGGAGGAACATGAGGCTTATTTGAGGGTAATGCT
Organism: Camellia sinensis; assembly: GCF_004153795.1. Classification (NCBI taxonomy): domain Eukaryota; kingdom Viridiplantae; phylum Streptophyta; class Magnoliopsida; order Ericales; family Theaceae; genus Camellia; species Camellia sinensis. The sequence continues at coordinate 513,551 of NW_021026927.1, read as the reverse complement.
TAATCTGCTTAGGAAGCATCAATTGTGTGCCAAATTTGAGAAGTGTGAGTTTTGGCACACCGAGGTGAAGTTTTTGGGCCATGTAGTGTCAAGAGAGGGAGTAACAGTAGATTCTTCGAAGATACTCTATACAAGATTAGGAGCAACCTAAAAATGTTTTTGAGATCTGAAGTTTCTTGGGATTGGCGGGGTACTATTGGCGTTTTGTGAGGGATTTCTCTAGAGTAGTCGCGCCTTTGATGAGGTTGACTAGAAAGGAGGTTAAGTTTGTGTGGAGTGAGGCTTGTGAAAACTCTTTCCAAGAGCTTAAAACTAGATTGACTACGGCACCGGTGTTGATCATTCCAGAGAGATGTTTGGGTTACACCATTTATTGTGATGCGTCTCGGGATGGGCTTGGTTATGTTTTGATGCAAGGGGGAAAAGGTTGTAGCGTACGGTTCACGGCAATTGAAAACTCATGAGAAGAATTACCCTACCCATGATTTAGAGTTAGCCACAGTAGTGTTTGCCTTGAAAATTTGGAGGCATTACTTGTATGGTGAGAAGTTTGAAGTTTTCTCCGATCATAAGAGCCTAAAGTATTTGTTTTCTCAAAAAGATTTGAATTTACGTCAACAAAGGTGGATGGAGTTTTCAGAAGATTATGACTTCGAGTTACACTATCATCCAAGAAAGGCCAATGTAGTGGCCGACGCCTTAAGTCGAAAATCCGTGAGTAGTTTGGCGAATGTGGCCATTCGGGAGTGGGTTATGCTGGGCGAAGTCGGCAAGTTTGAATTGCAATTGGGTGAGTCCGAAGAGGGTGCAACTTTGTTTACCTTGAGTGCTCAACCTATCTTGATTAGCAAAGTTGTAGAGGCGCAACAAGGAGACTGTGAAGCAGAGTTAATTCATGATAGAATCTCTAACGGGAAGAGAGGGTTTGAACATTCACTCGGATTAGAGTGTGCACTACCTAGACCATTTGTTTGTGCCTGAATCCTGTAGAGAGGAAGTGCTTTGGGAGTTCCATCACTCATGCCTTACGATGCACCCGGGAGGCACCAAGATGTATCGTCACCTTAGCCGTCAGTTTTGGTGAAGGGGTATGAAGCGGGATGTTGCATCCTTCGTGTCAAAGTGCCTCACTTGTCAATAAGTGAAGGCCGAACGTCAAAGAGAAGTGGGTTTGTTACAACCCTTACCAATAGCCGAGTGGAAATGGGAGCACGTTACCATAGACTTTGTAGTTGGGCTTCCTAGAACACAGCGGGGCAATGATGCCATTTAGGTAATTATTGATAGGTTGACTAAGTCTGCGCATTTTATTCCAATACGTATTGGCAATTCAGTTAAGCACTTGGCAGAGTTGTACATTAGAGAATAGTTCAACTTCACGAAGTTCCAGTAACCATTGTGTCGGATAGGGATTCTCGTTTTATCGCCCGGTTGTGGCAAAGCCTTCAAGAGGCGTTGGGAACCAAGTTGACTTTTAACACCGCCTATGACCCTCAAAACGATGAGCAGTCGGAACGTACTATCCAGATTTTAGAGGACATGCTTAGAGCTTGTGTCCTAAATTTCAAGGGGTCTTGGGATATGCACTTACCGTTGATTGAGTTTGCTTACAACAATAGTTACCAAGCTAGTATTGAAATGGCACCGTTTGAGGCCTTGTATGGATGATCTTGTAGATCACCAGTTTGTTGGGCCGAGGTGGGTGATGCACCATTATTGGGTCTGAAAATTGTTAGGGAGACAACCGAGAAAGTTGCTCTTATTTGGAAGAGGTTAGCTACGGCCCAAAGCCGACAGAAAAGTTATGCCGATAAGAGGAGACAACCCTTATCTTTCAAAGTAGGTGACCATGTTTTCCTTAAGATCTCACCTAGGCGGGGTTTGATGAGGTTTGGCAAGAGTGGGAAGTTATCTCCGATGTTCATTGGGCCTTTCAAGATATTGGAGAGAATTGGGGAAGTGGCATATCGGTTAGCTTTACCGCCACAACTTTTCGGGGTCCACAACGTTCTTCATGTGTCAATGCTTAGGAAGTACGAACCCGACCCTTCTCATGTGCTAGATTGGGTTGATTTGGAGGTGGATGAGGATGCCTCCTATGAAGAGCAACTGGTTCAAATCCTAGATACTCGGGAGCAAGTGTTACGGGGTAAGACTGTACCATTAGTAAAGGCATTGTTGAGGCACCATGGAGTTAAAGAAACGGCGTGGGAACGGGAGGCGGAAGTTCGCTCCAAGTATCCAAATTTATTTGAGCATACTTAGTTATTTGTTTTAATTTGTAATGTTCCTTTGTGTTAAAAGGAAAATGGTGTTATATGTTGAATGTGTTGTTAATCTGAGCATGAGATTGTAAAGGAATGATATTTTGCTAAACATGTTTTATATCATATGTCTAGTATGAGCAATTGTCGATCTTGATGTGATAATGATGATGAACATGATAAGCGTTGATTGAATGTCGGTGTTGCTAATTGAAATCTTGGTAGTGTAGTTGAAATTGCTAGACTTCTTTGTTTGTTTAGTTGGTCAAAATTTTGAGGACGAAATTTCCTATGGTGGGGAGGTTGTGATGACCCGGTATGTTATCCGTCTTGTTCCTTTTGTTTAACTTCGATTTTTGCCTTGTTAGTGTGTCAAGTTTCACTTAGAGTCTTGTTAATCTTTTGGGTTTGTGGTGATTCGTAAACTCTCCTCGAAATTTCTATCCTTGTTTGTTGCGGTGATGGATTTCACTTGTTTCGAAGGGTGTGAAGTCGGTTGTAGACGTCCCCGAACGCCCCCGGGAGGAACGAGTCCCCTGTTCCGTTCGATATTGGGCTCACTATAGCTCAGGACTCTCAAATTGTCACGGTTCTAAATCTGAACCAAAGAGTCCAGATCGGGCAAATTGTTTTGCGAAAACAGATTTTTTTGAAAGAAGTGCCAAACATGGACTGCTTTGCCAGATACAGAGTCGCCACCTAAATATTTTATTTTAGGGGAAATTTAGGAAACCCTAACTCGTTTGCTTAAGGCCACGTGCCCGTCATCACCAAAGTTGCCTCGGCTCGGGAACTTGGGTACGATTGGGGAAGGTCACTTCGTGAGCACCCTCGCTCGCCCGATCAAAGATCGGCCTCTACTAACCATGATATATATTTTAGAAAACATTATGTGTTCTTATTCCGGTTATTAGCCTAGATTACTATGTGATGCACACAGCATACAAGTATAGACTGGATCGCCTGAATTGGAACAAAACATTCCATGCTTGTTTCTTTGAAAATGGTTTGATGGTGCAACCCGCAAGTAGGCTAAGACGTGGATTTGCCACCCTCGGGTGGATCATACACCGGTGGCAACACACTACCAACCCGATCCCCCAGGAAATGGAAACAATCCCCGCTCAAGGTACAAACAGTGACCCTCTGGCGGTAACAATCAATAATTACCCGATATGACAATAACCAGTCCATACCCAAAATCACATCAAAACTCGACATAGCCATAACTACAAAAGAGAATGGAAGACGGCGGTCGGCGACCTCTATGTCATAACCTCTACTCCCTTGTTTCAAAATTAACTCACCCCCGACAGGTGATACAACTCAAATAGGAGATCCTAACTGCGCCAACTCCAACCCCAAAACAGATGCAAATGTAGCAGATATAAAGGAATGAGATGCACCCGTATCAAACAACACATTGGCAATCGAGTTACAAAACAAAAAGGTACCTCTCACAACAGATGGAGCCGGTACTAGATTCTGCGCGGTAACAGCATACACATGCCCTGTAGGCCCCTGATCTACCTGCTCACCTCTCGGAGCAAAAGACTGGTGCACAGACTGAGACAATGAAGCCCTCTGATTGGCCCTCGAGGCCTGAATAGACTGTGCTGGCTGTGAACTCTGCGTCTGTCTCGAACCAGATGCACCGAGTGTACCACTCAACTGTGGACAGAACCTCTTCAAGTGCCCCGACTGACCACACTGGTAACAGGAGGACGACCGGCCTCTACTCTGACTCTGACTCTGGCTTTAAGGTCGAGCCGAAGATGAAGCTGCTCCCTGATCTCCTCCCCTCTGCGGGCAAACTGGAGACTTGTGGCTCAACTGACCACGTTTGAAACAGGTAAAGTCTCCCTGGCTACCTCTCCCAGAACCCGAACTTGGTACTAGAAAGGTAGATCTCACCAAAGCCCTCTGGGACTGCTGAGGGTTAGAACTCTTCTGCCTCCTTCCATCCCCCTAGCCATCCTGACTCCTCTTGGAGCCTCTCATCCTTTCCTCCTCCTCCTGTATCATAGTCTCCATATGGGTCGCGGCATCCACAAGACGCCCATACTCCCGGATCATGGATCCCCCAACTCTCATCTTGGGGCCATGTCTCAACTTCTTTTCAAACTCGATACAACGGTGTTCTTCAGACACCACAAGCTTAGGTGAGAACCTGGATAAGCTAGTAAATGCGGCCTCAAACTCGGCCACTGATAAACTCAGCTACTTGAGCTGACAAAACTGGTCCCTTAGCTTCTCCCTGACAGCTGGAGATAAGAACTTCTCCTGGAAAGCATCTACAAAAGCCTCCTATGTACCACCAACACGACCTCTCATGAACTTCCACCACTGACCCGCATCCCCCTTAAGCTATAAAGATGCCAAGGTCACCTTTAATGCCCCATCTTTGATGCCAAGCATCTCAAACGTCTTCGTCATCTGCTCTAGCCACTCATCAGCCTTAAGTGGCTCCTTAAGATCCCCAACAAACTCATCCGGATTAGACCGGAAGAACTCCCTCTTCAGAAAGGAAGGCCCTGCATCAACAACCTGGGCCTGAACTGGATTCTCAGCTCTGAGAATGTCTATGGATTTCCTCACAGCTCCTGTTATCTTGCGGGCTAAGGCACCCATGGCCTGCTGACCCACTAGCTCGGCCACACTGGCCTGACTAACACTCTCCTGCTGCGCCGGAACCTTAGCACATTCACAAATGTGCCGAAGCTATAATACTCGCGTTCTAAAACATTGGACAACTGTAATTCATTCCACGTAAGCACATAATCACATAAACACCTACGAATTTCATTTCTGGATAATGATAGTCCCGAGGTGTTACTAGAGTTCCGATTAGAAACAACATTGATCAAATGCTTTTCTAACAAGACTCACAGAAACCCAATGATCCAATCAACATCCTAGAAATTAAATCTCATACCCAAATAGTCACATAAACATGTTATCACATCAGCATATAACACTACATCTAAGTCTCTATCAAGCGAGATGAACCCATTGTGGTACTAACCACTTCCCGCGTACCCAAAGTATTCGAACCTAGTACGATCTAATACTAAGTTGTAATGCCCCAAAAATTGTGATGGGTATATCTATTTATGCAACAAAACCCACCTGATAGACAAATGTAAAAATATAGCTGACTATTCCATACATCCATTTCCATTAAATCCCAAATGCCAAATACATGTTGTTCACTTCTTAATGCCCTAGTTCCAATCCCAAGCATGCATTTTACAACAAGTATAAAATGGAAGCCAAATAGATAATAAGTGCCCTATAGGCTTACAAATTTATCCAAGAACATTCTTGGTTACACAAAATGGAGTTTCAACTCAACGCAAATACAACCCTGGGCTTACATTCAACAAATAACCATAAAACAAAATGAAGCCTCGGCTCTGAGTCCTCCCAAGTCAATGCCTTGGCGGAGGCATAGTACCTGTACCTGAAATGGTTTCCTTCATAGGGTGAGCTACAACCCAGTAGAGATATGCGACATAACATACGGACCATGACAAGACTAAAGAGGAGTATGCTCATGCCATGCGCATGATAAAATAGTTTATCTCTCCTTTTATAAGGCATGCAATGCTGAGATGCAACAGTAGATATAAAACCATTTCTATTTTAAATCATATCTATTACATGAATACAGGCTTTGTGAATCTCTAAGTGAGTGTTTGCAAGTAGGCCCTAATGCACTACCACTGTCATTTTTACCAGTATACTGGAAGGCTCGACACCTAACCGCGTGGTTCTACACCCTCTACCCAGATTCACCAAGTATTCATCTTTTCGCAAACAAATACATTTCCTAACATTTCTCAAAAATAGATACATTTTCAATGAAATGAATGTAATGCAATGTCCAATGCAATAAATGAGGAATGTGGTTCAATTTACCTAAGTCTCATGCATTTCTATAACAATCATGGCTATCCTCCATCGATAGCCCAAAACAAATATTTCTAAATGGATATTTAAACAATTAAATTCCAAAAAAAATTCGATAAATACAATCTATTCCACATCTCATCAAATATGAACAACCACACTAGTTTTCATATCACAATCATGTCCAGTAACCTCTCAAGGTCCATTTCTAACCATGTCGGTTTTATTCCAACAGATACATTAAACAAAATAATACTGTTAATACCCAAGAAAACATCATTTTCTTTCCAAACTCATTCTCCAAGCATTATTCATTTATGACATCCTATTTTGATCAAAAGTCCCAAAAGTTAAACGTAATTTCTTTGTTTTCTTTAAAAATGCTCTTTTAGTCACAAACCGGTAAAAATTTCAAAACCAATTGAATCGAAGTCCATTTTTGTTCAAATTTAAAACATAACTCTTGCGTAACCTTACAAACATATTCAAAGTTTACACTTTCGCAATTTGGGCATCAACTTTTTATTTTTCTCAAAATTTCTCTTTTAAGCAAATAAATCACAAATTTTTCTAAAATTCTAATTAAATTATATACAGCTCTAAGCTCCCTATAATCAGGTAAAAGTGCATAAAGAAGTGTAGGAAAAATCCCTACCTCGATCCAAGAGCTTTGAAGAAAATAAAAATTTTCAACGACAAAAATTCGATTCGTTCAGATTAAATCGAAACCTTCAGAACCCTCTACAATTTGATCTATGGAACTAGGGTCTAAAACCTAATAGGTTTTGATAAATCAAAGATTTTATATAATAAAAATAACCAAAGAAAAAAAATTTAGAGGGAGAGAGAGAGAGAGAGAGAGAGAGAGAGAGATAACCGAGAGATACTCAATAATAAAGAAAAGGAGAATGTAAGGCAATGGATATGGAGGGAAAAAGCCCATGTGGCTGCTGCTGTGCAGTTTTCCTCTTCTTTTTTTTCCCTTTTTTTTTTCAAACAAATATCTACCTATACATATACACCTATATATATATTAACTAAAAGTACATTTCAACATCCTTAATGACAAAAGTAAATATAATATTTTCTCACCACAAAATATATTTCGTTTAATGGTACACACCATAAATATTCACAACTCGTTTATAGTAATCAACCAATTGGGTTACGATTCAACCAATTGGGTCCAAAATGAATGGAGTTTAATAATTTAATATAAATCCCCAACTAATATTAAAGTGTAAATTCAATTTGATTCAACTCGTTACATTCTCTCCCTTCTCTCTACATTTCTACCTCAAAGCAAGATCAAAACCCTTGATCTTCTTTCATCCATTTGAGATTCAACCTTGGCTCCTTCGTCAAAGATTGAAAACTCCTCAAGAACTTCATTGTGTGCGGTGGAGATTGAGTTTGGGTATCTTAGCATCCTAGGGTTTCATCTCTTTCTTTTCCAAAACCTTAAGGTAGGGACATTCTTGAGTTATATATACATGTTTTGCAAGATAAAATGTTGATTTTATGTTTCGCTTGAATTTATTTTGAGAGTTGGGTTTGTGGCTCAAGAGTGTAGAGATTTTTCAAAAAGAGGGTTTTAAACTTTCAAAAGTTTCTAAGTCAATCCTTGAGGGCTTCATCTTATTAATCTAAGAAAGATGTTTTTGGGTAGGGTTCACCAAGAAACGGGGAAATGTTTTGTTTTTGATAATGAACCCTAGAAATTTGGGGATTTTGGGACATATGGACAAAACCTATGAATTTTTTTTCTTTCTTGTGTTCAATGAATGAAGGAGAGTAGATTTTATCATATGTTTTGTTAAATAGCAATCTTCTTGATATATGAGCAATGAGGAATTATTTTAACATTATTACTACATACATGAGCATGTACAGTTGAGAAGTAGCAAATTGGTGTGTACTATGGATTGTGGGAATTGTAAATCTTGGGGATTAATGTTGAAAACATCACATATAGTCTTGAAGAGGTTAACTTGTTATGAATTGTGCATGATGAGAAATTGTTGTTGCTATGAGTTGATAGCATATGGTTATTTTGTGAAATAACATTGAAGAGAGGAAATGAGAAACGTATTTACTTGATATTGTTGTCAAGTTACTTGAATTGAAGAAATGCTATGAGGCATGGAAGAACATTGCATTGCATTCGCATGGAATTACTTATTATGTATTGTGTATTTAGATTGGAAACATTTACTTCAAGAAAGAAATATATATTTGGTAACGAAAACAACGGAAATGTGTATGGGGTAAATACGTTGGTAAGTCTAGTTAGGAGGTGTAGATGAATTGATAAGTTAGCCTGAGTGTCCGAGGTGAAAAATCGAAAACACACGCGGAGGAGGTACAACTTCCCTTCCGGTTAGCAACCGATAAAGTTGGGTTATTGGTAGTACTTGTTGAGCCTACTTGCGGACACCAACCTAGGGATTACCTGTGTTGTATTTACCGCCCCTATTGATTAAAAATTGGAAGTTTTGAAATTGATGAGATTGCAAAATATTATTGAAATGATTTTCAAGTAGCGCATGAAATTAAATTCTTCATTATAATGGCATTTGCATGGCATTACATTTGCATTTAATGTTGGGGAAATTTGCATAACTATATATACTTTGTAAGGATTCTCTACTGGGCTTTATGCTCACCCCTATGGGATTTTGGTGCAAGTAAAGATGTGATGATCCCGTCGAGTTGAGGGCGTGGATATATTTTGTGAAGAGTAGATTGCTCTTTTATTTTGTTGTAATTTTTTGTAAGCCAAGGGCTAAACATGTATGGGTCCAAGAGACCATTTTGTGTAATCGCGTTATTGCCTTGGAAGATGTATGCCCTTAAGGGCATTTTAATTACTCAGGACAAGTATTCATCTTTTCGCAAACAAATACATTTCCTAACATTTCTCAAAAATAGATACATTTTCAATGAAATGAATGTAATGCAATGTCCAATGCAATAAATGAGGAATGTGGTTCAATTTACCTAAGTCTCATGCATTTCTACAACAATCATGGCTATCCTCCATCGATAGCCCAAAACAAATATTTCTAAACGGATATTTAAACAATTAAATTCCAAAAAAATTTCGATAAATACAATCTATTCCACATCTCATCAAATATGAACAACCACACTAGTTTTCATATCACAATCACGTCCGGTAACCTCTCAAGGTCCATTTCTAACCATGTTGGGTTTATTACAACAGATACATTAAACAAAATAATACTGTTAATACCCAAGAAAACATCATTTTCTTTCCAAACTCATTGTCCAAGCATTATTCATTTATGACATCCTATTTTGATCGAAAGTCCCAAAAGTTAAACGTAATTTCTTTGTTTTCTTTAAAAATGCTCTTTTAGTCACAAACCGGTAAAAATTTCAAAACCAATCGAATTGAAGTCCGTTTTTGTTCAAATTTAAAACATAACTCTTTCGTAACCTTACAAGCATATTCAAAGTTTACACTTTTGCAATTTGGGCATCAATTTTTTGTTTTTCTCAAAATTTCTCTTTTAAGCAAATAAATCACAAATTTTTCTAAAATTCTAATTAAATTATATACAGCTCTAAGCTCCCTATAATCAAGTAAAAGTGCATAAAGAAGTGTAGGAAAAATCCCTACCTCAATCCAAAAGCTTTGAAGAAAATAAAAAATTTCGGCGACAAAAATTCGATTCGTTCAGATTAAATCGAAACCTTCGGAACCCTCTACAATTTGATCTATGGAACTAGGGTCTAAAACCTAATAGGTTTTGATAAATCAAGGATTTTATATAATAAAAATAACCAAAGACAAAAAATTTAGAGGGAGAGAAAGAGAGAGATAACCGAGAGATACTCAATAATAAAGAAAAGGAGAATGTAGGGCAATGGATATGGAGGGAAAAAGCCCATGTGGCTGCTGCTATGCAGTTTTCCTCTTCTTTTTTTTCCCCTTTTTTTTTTCAAACAAATATCTACCTATACATATACACCTATATATATATTAACTAAAAGTACATTTCAACATCCTTAATGACAAAAGTAAATATAATATTTTCTCACCACAAAATATATTTCGTTTAATGGTACACACCATAAATATTCATAACTCATTTATGGTAATCAAATAATAATAATAATAAAACCACAACAATAATTCATGGTTACTAACGGGTTACAATTCAATCAATTGGGTCCAAAATGAATGGAGTTTAATAATTTAATATAAATCCCCAACTAAGATTAAAGTGTAAATTCAATTTGATTCAACTCGTTACATTCTCTCCCTTCTCTCTACATTTCTACCTCAAAGCAAGATCAAAACCCTTGATCTTCTTTCATCCATTTGAGATTCAACCTTTGCTCCTTCGTCAAAGATTGAAAACTCCTCAAGAACTTCATTGTGTGCGGTAGAGATTGAGTTTGGGTATCTTAGCATCCTAGGGCTTCATCTCTTTCTTTTCCAAAACCTTAAGGTCGAGACATTCTTGAGTTATATATACATGTTTTGCAAGATTAAATGTTGATTTTATGTTTCTCTTGAATTTATTTTGAAAGTTGGGTTTGTGGCCCAAGAGTGTAGAGATTTTTCAAAACGAGGGTTTTAAACTTTCAAAAGTTTCTAAGTCAATCCTTGAGGGCTTCATCTTATTAATCTAAGAAAGATGTTTATGGGTAGGGTTCACCAAGAAACCGGGAAATGTTTTGTTTTTGATAATGAACCCTAGAAATTTGGGGATTTTGGGACATATGGGCAAAACCTATGGATTTTCTTTCTTTCTTGTGTTCAATGAATGAAGGAGAGTAGATTTCATCATATGTTTTGTTAAATAGCAATCTTCTTGACATATGAGCAATGAGGAATTATTTTAACATTATTACTAAATACATGAGCATGTACAGTTGAGAAGTGGCAAATTGGTGTGTACTATGGATTGTGGGAATTGTAAATCTTGCGGATTAATGTTGAAAACATCACATATAGTCTTGAAAAGGTTAACTTGTTATGAATTGTGCATGATGAGAAATTGTTGTTGCTATGAGTTGATAGCATATGGTTATTTTGTGAAATAACATTGAAAAGGGGAAATGAGAAACGTATTTACTTGATATTGTTGTCAAGTTACTTGAATTGAAGAAATGCTATGAGGCATGGAAGAACATTGCATTGCATTCGCATGGAATTACTTATTATGTATTGTGTATTTAGATTGGAAACATTTACTTCAAGAAAGAAATATATATTTGGTAACGAAAACAACGGAAATGTGTATGGGGTAAATACGTTGGTAAGTCCAGTGAGGAGGTGTAGATGAATTGATAAGTTGGCCTGAGTGTCCGAGGTGAAAGACCGAAAACACGCGCGGAGGAGGTACCACTTTCCTTCCGGTTAGCAACCGATAAAGTTGGGTTATTGGTAGTACTTGTTGAGCCTACTTGCAGACACCAACCTAGGGATTACCTGTGTCGTATTTACCGCCCCTATTGATTAAAAATTGGAAGTTTTGAAATTGATGAGATTGCAAAATATTATTGAAATGATTTTCAAGTAGCGCATGAAATTAAATTCTTCATTATAATGGCATTTGCATGGCATTACATTTGCATTTAATGTTGGGGAAATTTGCATAACTATATATACTTTGTAAGGATTCTCTACTGGGCTTTATGCTCACCCCTATGGGGTTTTGGTGCAAGTAAAGATGTGATGATCCCGTCGAGTTGAGGGCGTGGATATATTTTGTGAAAAGTAGATTGCTCTTTTATTTTGTTGTAATTTTTTGTAAGCCAAGGGCTAAACATGTATGGGTCCAAGAGACCATTTTGTGTAATCGCGTTATTGCCTTGGAAGATGTATGCCCTTAAGGGCATTTTAATTACTCAGGACTAGATGTTTCACATGCTATAGATTCATATATTTTTCACACCATTGAATGTGTAACCGCATGTGAAACTTTTGTATAAGCTTGTTCATTAATCATGTAAAGATGGAAGGTTTATTGTCATTATTTAGTGAATGTTAGTTGACGTGGTTAGTTTATGTTAAATTATTTCGGGGCGTTACACTCGAGTGGGGACCTTCATCTACCAAACTTCTGGAAGTGTGTATCTTATGCTCGAGCACCACTTTTCACGCTCGAGCGGAACCTTGGGTCTTATGCTCGAGCGGGGCTTTCCACGCTCAAGTGGACTGCGTATATAACAGTCCGAGAAGATGACATTTTGAATCACTTTTCTTCTCTCTCTCTGTCTCTCTTTCTCTCTCTCTAACTTTCCAAAAAGCTTGTTCTTGAGTCTCTCTCTCTCTAAAATTCTGATTCTCTCTTAGATTTCATCTAGATCCATTGATCTTTTCACCCTAGTACTTTTGAGAAAAAGATAGAGCATCCCAAGATCTACATTTCGATCCGAATAAAAGTGGGTTTCGGCATTCTTGGAGTTTCTCTCTTGTTTGGCTCATCTTCTTCCTATGAGGTAGGGTTCTTTCTACACCTTCATATGATATTTAGCTTAGTTATTTGTCTTTTGTGCAACAATGGTGTGATTTGGGGATGTTTTAAACAAACCTAGGGTTTGGACATAAAATGAAAGAGGGATTTTGGGTGTAGGTGAAATAAATGCTTGTGGGGTTTGAAAATGATGCTGTGTTATGTTTAATTTCATAATTTTGGCACTTGACTAATGTTTTGGAAAAAATAGGGAAGCTTCCCTAATTGGATCAAATTATTATTTTGTACAAATAATTGGAATTGGCATTGAAAATGTGAAATTGAGAGGGTGTTGATATGAATGGTGGCATTGGTTATGTATTAACTCATTCTTTCGATAGTTTTGAATAAACTATCTGTTTGAGATTGAATATATGTCTAGAGATAACAGTATTGGACTATCGGTGGAGGATAACTTTGATTGTTGTAGACATTTCATGTGGATTAGGTGAATTGAAACTAATCTTTTGATGGTTTTTCATTGAATATGATCGTGTTTATATACATTGTATATGTATGTTTGTTTGGGAGTGGAATGGGGATGTGCTCCATGTTTGATTATAGGTTTAAATACATTGCATATGTATGGATGATTTGTTTCGGAGGAGAAAGAGGATGGGCTCCATTATAATTAAGTTGGCCGGAGTGTCCTGGGTGAAAGTCCCAAAATTATACATGGGTGCCTAGTCCGCTAACAAAATATCCGTAAAATGGCAATTGTAGTGCTTCTATAGCCTACGTTTACATGGGTCTCGTTTGACGGCTGCCCGCAGACGAAATATCCGTGAAATGGAAGTTTGAAGTGTTTATGCATATGTTTTGTGTGAATTGAAAGTAATTGAGTTGTAGCCTTAGTTCAGTTGTTGAGAAACAATGAAATTGGCATATGAATTGAAACAGGTATGTGATCGGAATATGAATTGAAAGTAAATGGATTAAGACTTGAAATTGATATCTTATGAGTATATAAAGTTGTGAAAAGTTTTACCACATGCATTGTTTATGCACTTGTACTTATAACTTTGCTAAGTTTCATATACTGTGTTAGATAATTTCTACTGGGCTGTGGCTCATCCTATTTGGGAATAACATTTTCAAGTAATGATGGCATGCCTCCATCAAGGCAATCGCATTAGAGGGGCCTTTGGGAAGCAAGAGCCTCATGTTTTGTTTATTTTGTATAGCCTAGGGCTAAATGTGTATTAAGCGAAGCTCATTTTGTTGTAACCAAGTCAAGGCTTGAAAAGGTGTAAGCCAATAGGGTATTTACTTCTATCAAACTCTTTTGTATCATTAACATTATGTAATGAAAGGACTAAGACTCTAATTTATGCTATCATTTATGCATGTTTATGGATGTATTTATGATATTATTTTTGGGGGCGTTACATTAAAGTGGTGGGCATACATGATGCTGCTGAGAAAGTTGGAATGCACAAGCACAGAAAAGATAATAATAATAAATTGGGTCAAGTCAAGTAACTATTTTTATTGTTATTTCTTTAGAATAAATTATACTGTACCTCAACTAATAAATGAGATAAATATAACTGGGTCTGTTAAATTTGAAAAAAAAAATGTTTGAGACTCTTAAAAAATTTATATAATTTGATCCATAATTATGTAGCATGAGATACGTTGATTTTTAATTTGTAACACATTTAATCATATAAGACCCAATTCCATTGTCATAGCATTGTGAGATGAATTTGTGGGTTTAAACTATAGGTGTTTAATTTATTCCAATAAAATAAAGTGTCTAACATTTCTCATAAGAAAAATATATGTTAATGTAGTGATTGAATATTATGAAGCAAAACTAATGCTGTACAAACTAATAATTTTTAGAATTTTTTTTTTTATTGACTACGTGTAATTTATGATATAATTAAATTGTGTCATGTTTCTGATTTATTTATTTATTTATTATTGCATGACATTTTAGTCTTTAAGCAAAAATTGAAAGGATATGGCAGTTAGCCTATTAATCTAATTAGTTGTCTTTTGGGACAATGAGAAGGTAGCAACTGCAACTCACACAAAACTAACAAAATATTTAACACACAAAATGATATCTTACTTTTATCATTTTTTTTGTTAATTAACACACGTTGAGATACAATTTTAATCATCCCATTAAAAATGCTTTAACAAGGGCTGCCAGAAAATGGTCAAAGAACCTACATAGAAACCCCAAACAGAAAATGCAAAATGTAAGGAGACTCCACTGATGTGTTCAGTCTCTTTCCAAATCCTTGAAGAAATTCCGCAATCACCACTAATGATCAGTAGTACCTACCTACACACCATTAGTTTACAAGATGAGGACTTTAAGACTCTGCTTAACAAAATAGTCCCCTTTTGCCTTAGACATCTAACTCTGCAAACATAAATTTCTCATTCCTAAGGGATTATGAGTGAATCTATCATGCAACTTGATCCAGTGATAGAATAGGAATTTGAGATAAGGGAACAGTCTAAAAAACCTTTTCAACATGGATAAATTACACTTATCCCTCCTGAGTAGGGATGGTCATTTTAATCCGATCTGCGGGAACCCATCCATACCCTCCTGAATGGACCGAATTTTACTTGTCCCGACACTTATATGGGGCGGGGGTGAATTGTGTTTTGGTTACCCACAACGGGGAGGGGTGGGGCAGGGGCAGGGGTGCCTCCCCTAATCCAAACCCGACCCGATATAATTAATAATATATATGTATGTATATATAATATAATTAGATATAAGAAAAGAATACTAAAAGTATATAGTTCTATTTAAATATAAATAAATAATAATCCTAAAAGTCTCATTGTTTATATATATAGAAACATGAAAAATTATTTAGTGTGCTAAAGATTTAAATGTTTATCAATTTTTTTGACTATTTGAAATGTGGTCAGGTATCCACAAGTATCGGGTATCCGCGGGGGCAGAGATGGGGTTGAAAAATTCCACTCGTAGCGGGGATGTGCCTGGGCAGGGGTGGAGTTTGTCCGCAGGGGCGGGGAATGGCAAACCCTACCCAAACCCGTGTCATGGCCATCCTTACTCTTGAGGTTTGGGAAAAATATAATTAGTTCCGTACTTATATTATAATTACACTGACCTTTTTTTTTTTTTTATAAAGCCAAATCAATTGAAACTAATGCAGATACTAAACATTCAAATAAACAAGATGTACATACATTTTAGTAGAGAAGAGATGAAACATCATTCTTTTTTTTTATACGACTAACGAATTATTAATGAAAAATGACTTAACTATTCTGTAAATTAAAAATGTAAGAAATGTCAGAGTAATTATGTCTAAAGTATAGAATTATTTGTTTTTTTTTTTTTCTAAACTTTAAAAAAAGTGAGTGTAAGTTACCCTAAAATAAAAGGCATCATCATCAAAACATTTTCAGTTCCAAACTCCTCACTCTGTCTGCCCAACTTTGATGCATAATCCAAACTCCTCACTCTGTCTGCCCAACTTTGATGCATAATTAAATCCCTCGAAAATGTACACGAGGAAAGAACCACACTGAAAGTGCCAAAAATAAAAATAAAAATAAAGTAAAAAAAGCCCAAAGATAGCTTCATATAGGAGGACACTGATCCCAAGGGCTATTCTTAATTATTTCAAAAAAGCAAGTTCCCTTTTTTCATTGAAAAATGTTTGGGGGCCCTAATTCTGTGGCTCAAATGGCCAAAACGACGTCGTTTTGGCCATTTTGATGTTGTTTTGTACTCAAAACGACGTCGTTTTGGCCATTTGAACCACATTTGAGCCACAAAATTTGGACCCTCTACCATTGCTCTTTTTCATTTTACCAATGCATCATGACTTCCAACTTTCTAATCCCCTTCTAAACTTTTCAATTTATCAACCTCTCAAAATTTGAAATTTGAAATTTGAAATTTTGGATTTCAAAATAAAAATATAAGGATCAAAATAAAAATTAAAAAAAAATGACCAAATATAAAAGAGTTAAGGTGTATTTTACTCAAATATCCCCTAATAATAATAATTTTCCTCTGCACATATATGGACTTGATATTTAGGTAGTGGAATGGGATACCCTATTGGTGTAAAGCACATATATGGACTTGATATTTCCTTTGGCAATTAAGCTAAAAGTTAAGTTATTAGCTTTTTAGTTCACATCATTTTTTTTTTTTTTACATAATTTTTTTTTTTTTAAAAAAGTCAAAAAATAAAAAATCAACTTTTAATCTACTTCTCAAAATAAGCCAAAAAATGGGATCCTGTGCACTTGAAATGGCATCTGAGACATATAAAATAAAAGATGTTAATCCCAAGCAAAGAACCGTTTTTTTCACTAATACGGTACATATTGGTATCAAAAATGTTTTTGAGTACCGTTTTAAATTTCTTACTATAAATAATTACATTTATTAAAATTATTGTCCAATACCAAATAATTATCATATAATGTCAACAGTGCTGATAAAAAAAAAAAAAAAAAGTGCTCATATTTCAAAAAGACATATAAAATAACTAAAAACTTAAGACACAAATTCCAAATGCCTTAAATGACTTAAAATACAAACCCATAGAGTGGGATCCTAAACTTAAAAGAACTAAACACTTAAAACACAAAATCCAGACATCTTAAAATACAGTATCAACAACATTGTCTAAAATGGGATCCTGAACTTGAGATCCTGACTTCCTCTGTAGGTGTACGGCACTTGGACTTGAGATCTCCACCCACTAACCAACTAGGCTAGGCACCAAGTTGTCTTTCAATTTGTCATCTTGTTTCCACAACTTCGAAGATACCTAACAAATACACAAATAAATAAAATAAGACAAAATAAAATATAAAATAGTCTAACAAAGTATACATTTAATATACAAAATATGCACTATAATGACCACATTAGAATGTATTGTAATTTCTCCAAATTTGAAAAAAATTTAGTATGTAGTTTACCCTTTTACTAATTATATCTATCAAATGGAAAGATACTACTACCTGTTGTTTGTAGTTAGCACTTAGCAACATAGATGATGACGCTGATGATGGCATGGAAAATTATCATCTCGCACGTCCGAAAAATATTCTGATAAATCTCCAACATTCTCAAGGTGCTCATCATACACAATTTGGAACCCAACTTCCTTTACCTTAAAACCCTCAACTAAATGCACTAAGAGATTCACATCATCGCCAACTTCCATTAACTAATGCGCAATCATCCATTGGCTTAACCATACCGCATCGTTGTTTTCGTTTGGACAACATATGAATGTTGGGCTATGATGCCATGTGGGACCCTTGGTCTTATTTTGAATAATAATACACTCAAAATCGCCACCCCCCTCAAAATCTTCATCGGCAAATGCATAGAGAACATATACGTTCAAGGCTTGGATCTTGAGATCAGGCAATGAAGTCACTGAAGGCACAGTGAAGCATATGGATGGCCCACTTCTCTTATTGCTTGACCACCATGGTACCTCACTCCTAGGAAGAAATATGCTGTATATACCACATTCACACGCGTATGCCATGTTATTCATAAAAATTTCAACTATGAATTATATATACAACAACTATATATATATACTCACAATGATAGATAGAAAACATACCTGAAGTAGATATTTCTTGTGTGTGTCTGTTATGTTGTTCCACAAGTCCACCTCCAGGCTTCCCATGGATTCCAACTCAATTAAGCCCAAGCTGTTAATTATTTTTGCATCAGCATTGCCAATGGGCTCTAACTTGAAAAACCCTTGAACCTCAACTAGTTTTTCACAACCATCTGTGTTCAAACCCAGATATGTAGTCCAATTAGGAATATTTGTTATCATCTCCAGTGAACTGCATTCACCTATCGGAAGTTCCGACAGTGATTGTAGTCTTGTGCAATGATATAAACTAAGTGATCGAAGCCCAATAAGACCTTTGATGCTTTCTGGAAGACTATAAATAGGATTTCCACTTAAATCCAAATTCTATAACAGAGAAAACCAACCAAGAATTTTCGCAAGATCATTATTTGACATAGTGCAGTTTGAAAGACTTAAGGTTACCATACAGCTCGCTAAAGATGCCAATGAAAAACAGATGGATTCAGGACATTTTCTTGGTTTCAGTAAGAAAGGATTGAAAAGACAGCTCAATGGTTTAACATCACTAGTGATACTTTGTATTTTATTTATGTCAATTCCATCTACATTGAACATTGTTAAAGATTTTATCTTCTCTAGCTCTGTAGGAAATTGATCAAGATTTGAACAACTAGAGAGATTGAGTTTTTTCCAGGGATGTCAAATGACCAGTATATGGAAGCTTCTTAAGATTTTTGCAGCCTTTGAGATTCAAGAAAACAAGCCTCCCTAATTCACTTACTAATTCATGAACCTCAACCAAACGAATGCAATTTTTCAAGGATCAAATCTTCAAGATTAGGGAGTCTAGTGAACTTGGGAGTAATGCGGAGACCATGGCAACGACTGAGATTCGAGACTTTCAATGATATAAGCAATTGCCACATTAAGAAGGGAAACAATTTTCAAAATTCATATGTTAATCTTCAAAAGAAAAGATAATGAAAATAAATATGGAATTTCTTTAATAGTACCTTGGTTCCCTTTCAAACATGCTCCAACTTGCTATTCCACAATTCAAGACCAACTAGACTCTCTAAAGAAAAATCGCTTGGTATGGATTTTTGAGAATATCCATGCCAAGACAACCATCTTAATCTCTTAGGAAATTCCGTGTATCCTCCCTTGATTTCAACACCATTGAGCATGAGCAATATAAGATTTTCCATACTCGCAAATGCAATTTCCAAGTCACAAAAGGTTTTGTTGAACCAACTTTCTTTCTCTAAAACATGCATATCAAGGTAGAGGCCTTCAATTTTTTTTGTTCCCTGATAAGAAAAAACATTAATTATGATAAGAAGAGAACATTAAACAAAACTTAATTAAGTATTTGAAAAGCATGTTTCTCACCATTTTTCTCCTCAATATATTAAAGGAATCCTCGTGGCACCCCAACAATCTACATTTACCCAGCTCATTGGATGATTGTTGTCGAACAATGTATATTCCCATGTCTTGAAGCAAATGATGCATCATCAATATCTTTTGTGTAAACGTCAAGAGACATCTGTCAATGAGATTATCCATGCCTCTTTCTGAGCAGAAATCACATGCATCTAGAATTCTAACGGTGGAATCTTTGCCCCTTTGGTTAAATAAACAAGCAATATAAAGGAATAAATTCTTGTCATGGTCATCCAAAGTGTCGTAACTTATTTTCAATATTTCCAGTATGCGTTTCTCAGGATTATTTTTTAGTTTTTGTAATGCACTTTTCCATATGTCTAATCTTTTGTCAGACAGAGAAGAACCCAAAAGTTTAAGAGCCAAAGAAAGCCCTCTGCAATGCCACATTACACTTTGTGAATGAGCAAAGTATCTTTCAAGGGGATGGTCTTGTCCAAAAGCATGCCAACTAAAAAGCTCCAATGATTTATTAGAATCAAGCTCCTTTATCTTAAATATATAAACTTCATTAGTCTTTAACAAATGCTTGTTCCTAGTGGTTAAGATAATTTTACTTCTTCGATGAATCAAATCAAGCTTTCCAATAAGATTATCAAACTGTTATTGCTCATCCACATCATCAAGTACTACAAGAATCCCTTTGCAACCCATGACATTTTCAATCCTTTCTCTTCCTTCAAGCTCAATGTTTATTTTTCTCTCTTTCTTATTTGAAATGGCTAATAAAATTTGCTTTTGTAAACCAACTAAACCACTAGGTCGTTTTGATTCTTCTCTAACATGTAGAAGAAAGCTAGCAGCTTCAAATCTCTGAAAGTGTAAATTATAGACATATTTGGCAAGGGTGGTCTTCCCTATTCCACCCATTCCACAAATCACTGCTATGCTAACATCACATGACTTATCCCTTAACCACAAATCAATTTTTTTAGCTTGAGATTCCATTCCAATTAGGTGGTCCGCAACATGCAAGATTCGGCAATTCAACTTATCCCCAAGTTTTTTGACGTTTTTTTGAATAAATATTGACTCATACCTACAAGTTGCAATTAAATGAAAAGTAATTAAAGAACACTGCATGAGTGGTCCGAATAAACTAAAAAGACTTATATATTATCCTGATAATAGTTTGTGCAAAGGTGCAATGCACGGGCACATAGATAAAAAAGACTTAAATACGAAAGTCTTTATACGAAGGTCTCTCCCATGTGATTTTTGACCAAAATACAACCGTTAACCTCGTTAATTATAGATGTGAAATTACTATATATAATACCTTGAAACCTTATATTTTTTGTTATTTTCTTTTTCTCTCATCTCTCATACACATAATTTATAATGTCTACTAGTACTAATTCAATTAAATCAAAATTATTTATAAATTCTTAATTATTTATTGTAATTCTTAATTTTTTATTCTAATTTTAATTTAATTATATTTTAGATCACAATTAATTCTAAATATTTAACTATTTATTGTAATTACTAACTTTTTAATCTAATTTTAATTTAATTATATTTTAGATCACAAGTAATCAAATTCTTAATTATTTATTATTATAATTTCTAGCATGTTAATCTAATTTTAATTTAATTACATTTTAGATTAATTCTTAATTATTTTTTATTTTATATTTTATTTAGTAATTATATTTTAATTAACATATTAATCTAATTTTAGGTTTGGAGAAAATGGGGATAAAATTGTCCTTTTGTTGTATTAATTTCATTCTAATTTATGAAGAAAACAAAACTCACTCAAAAAAAATGATGTGTATAATACACTTTCCATTAGTTTTGGATGAAAAAACTAATGGTAGCATTACTCCAAAGCCACATGGGGGTTTTCTGACTATGTTTGAATCATAGGAGAGTAAAGTGTATTGAAGATACTGAGCTGAAGCTGCATAGCAGTTCCACTGCTTCAACTGATTCTGTTACAACTGTTGCCAGCAAAACTGCTTCAACTGATTATGTTATTCCAGCTGCAAAAAGAAGCTTCCCGAAGCTCCTTCCACCTCAGCCATATAGTTGTAACTATCACTCAGTTGTAACAACCTAGAACTTACATACAAGTCTATATATAAGCATTGTAAATCATCATCTGGTGTATCTCTGAAAAATTGAATAATAAAAAGTTCTTAGTTTCTGCATTTCTTCATGGTATCAGAGCATCTCTCTCTTACGAGTTGATCTATGGCTCCTTCTACTCCTTTGTTATCTTCTCTCATGGCTTCAACCGCACTTCCTCCAAATCTCTCATTACTAATTTCGAACCTTTCTTCATTCATCACCATCAAGCTTGATGCATCAAACTTTCTGATATGGAAAAATCAAGTGCAGAATATTCTCATTGCTACTAGTCTTCTTGGATTTGTTGATGGAACTCTACCATGTCCACAAATGAGAATTACAGATTTTTCTGGTTCAAAAAAAGACAATCCTGAATACATGCAATGGAAAATTATTGATGCATACCTGCTCAGTTGCATTACTGTAACTCTGTCACCTGCAATCTATTCATCCGTTCTTCATCTTCATAGCTGTGCTGAGATCTGGACTGCTTTACATAAGTGATTCACTTCACTTTCTAGATCTCATATTCATCTGTTGAAGAACAAATTAAACAGCATTTCTAAGAAAACAGATTCGATGGAGAATTATCTCTCCAAGATCAAAGACTTGGTCAGTCAATTGGCTCTTGTTTT
Organism: Camellia sinensis; assembly: GCF_004153795.1. Classification (NCBI taxonomy): domain Eukaryota; kingdom Viridiplantae; phylum Streptophyta; class Magnoliopsida; order Ericales; family Theaceae; genus Camellia; species Camellia sinensis. The sequence goes on along the minus strand of NW_021026927.1, from coordinate 491,133 downwards.
TTCATTTATGGATGATGAAGATCTTGTTTTGCTTACCTTGAATGGTCTTCCCGATGAGTATGATGCCTTCAAGACTACCATTCGAGCCAGATCAGAGTTAATTTCCATGGAAGAATTGACTGCTTTTCTTCTTTCTGAAGTTGTTCATATTGAATCCAAACTTCAGAAACTTTCTTCTGAACCTACTATGGCCTGCTCTTCAGTTCGAGGTTCTTCTAATTCTAATCTCAGAGGTCGTTCGTCTGGCTTCAAAGGTCACTCTTACAGAGGCAATAGGGGTGGTCACTCTTACAGAGGCCATCCTCGTGGTGGTGGTAGATCTGGATCTAATTTCACCAATTACAGGAATTTTCCTGATCAAGGAGGTTTTTCTCGCAGCAGAGGTCGATCTATAACTTGTCAGATTTGTGGAGGTTCTGGTCATTCTGCATTAGACTGCTGGTATCGGATGGATTCTCAGTATCAATCTTCCTCTAGTTCTCAGCATCCTTCTGAGTCTAGCTCTAGAGCATTTGTTGTTGCAACTCAATCAGTAGCTGATTCTATCCCTCAAACACCGTGGTACTTGGACTCTGCTGCTACAGATCATATCACACATGATCTTCAACATCTCAGTCAAGCACAACCCTGTCAAGGCTCAGATCAGATCACTGTAGGTAATGGAAATACAGTTCCCATTCACAACACTGGTAAGGGACTGCTTCCTACACCTCATTGTTCTTTTCAATTGAATCATGTTTTACATACTCCTTCAATTTCTTCTAACCTTCTGTTAGTTCACAAATTTACTAAGGACAATAATTGCCTCATTACCTTTGATGATTCTAAATTTGTGATTCAGGACAAGGATTCGAGGAGAATTCTTCATCAGGGTTCTAGTACCAATGGCCTATACCATTTTTACTCTCCTTCTACATCTGTGATGCCTGCTGATTCATCTGTCCATAATTCTTACTTTAGTACATCACATACACCTGTTTCTTCCTCTGTTTGGCATAATAGATTAGGACATCCTTCCTTAGTGAAGTATAATCATCTTAAACCATTGTTGAAAGTTTCACAAAATAAAATGGCATCTGCTTGTACTGATTGTTGCATAGCTAAAAGTCATAGACTTCCTTTTCAATTGTCTAATACTACTGTAAATGCTCCTCTTTCTCTTATCCATAGTGATGTATGGGGGCCATATTCTTCTACCTCTGGTTATAAATACTACTTACTTTTTGTGGATGACTTTAGTCGATTTACTTGGCTTTTTCCATTATCTTATAAAAGTGAAGTGTGTGACAGGTTCATAAAATTCAAGGCTTATATTGAACAACAATTTCATACTTCATTAAAAATTCTGAGAACTAATGGAGGATCTGAATATTTTACTAATTAAATGAAATCTTTCTTGAGTACCCAAGGTGTCATTCACTAACACTCTTGTCCTCATACTCCGTCTCAGAATGGTACTGCTGAGAGGAAACATCGGCATATCACTGAAACTGCTACTGCGCTTCTTCATCACTCATTTGTGCCCTTACAATACTGGTTTGATGCTATTGCTATTTCTACTTTTCTTATTAATAGACTTCCCTCTTCTAAGCTTGGACATAAATCTCCTTTTGAAAAGCTTTTTCAATACACTCCAGATTACTCTTATTTTCGCATATTTGGTTGGCAATGTTTCCCTTGGCTTAAGCCTTATCAGCCTCTCAAGCTACATCCTAAATCTGTGTCCTGTGTTTTTCTAGGCTATCATCCTTTTGCTAAAGGGTATCGATGTCTTGACCCACTCGCAGGTCGAGTCTATCTGTCTAGACATATGGTCTTTAATGAGCACATGTTTCCCTTTGCTCATCTGGCTTCTTCTACATCTTCTCAATCCTCTTCAACAACATTACCAACAACATTACCTGATATTCAATCTTTTTTCTGGCCTTCTTCCTCTTCTTCTATTGGTTCTCATATCTTCTCTAGTTCAGTACCAGCTTCTGCAGTTCCTCCTTCTTCTTTCCCAATGTCTACAGTTCCTATTCCCTCTTCTACTTCTTCTTTACCAGCTTCTGCAGTTTCTCCTTCTTCTTTAACAATGTCTGCAGTTCCTATTCAGTCCATTTCTATTGAGTTACCTCCTCTCCCTCCTTCTCAGCCTAATCAGCATCCTATGATTACCAGATCCAAATCTGCTGCTACTGCTACTCCTTACTGTTTGATTGCTTCCCCTGTCACTGCCATTGCTTCCTACACTAATGCTGAACCTCCTTCGTACAAAGAAGCTTTGTTGTCTCCTGTTTGGCATCAAGCTATGCTTGAAGAATTCTCTTCTCTTCAGCAACAACATACTTGGTCTTTGGTGTCTCTTTCATCTAACAAAACTGCCATCGGCTGTAAATGGATTTTCAAGATTAAACGAAATTCTGATGGCACTATGCAAGGTATAAGGCACGATTGGTTGCCAAAGGGTACCTGCAGCAAGAGGGTATAGATTTTCATGAGACTTTCAATCCAGTGGCTAAGCAACCCACTATTCGAATCTTACTTTGTCTTACCCTTCACCATCAGTGGTCTCTTAAACAGTTAGACATTTCCAATGCATTTCTTCATGGCCGTCTTGAAGAAGAAGTATTCATGATTCAGCCTCCAGGTTTTGAGGATTCTTCTATCTTTTTCTTCCAGTTATTCTTTCTTTCACCCACTTCTTCCTGTAATCTCTCTTCCTCCTGGAATCTCTCTTACGAGTGTCTTCACCTCTGAAGCTCAAGAACACCCGATAACTACATTGACAAGTGGAAGAGGAGGCTTTTTGGTTTCTTACAATCTCCATTGGTTATTAAAGTTCAAGAAAGACCAACTAAGGACAGAGGGGCTAAGAGATGAATGCTATCTGTCAAGGCAACCATGGATTATATATATTAATTAGAGAGACTTCTTGGGTATGGAGAAAGCTGCTAGGAAGAAGGGGTGGATGAGTCAGCATCAGACACTGAGGAAAATGAAATGAAGCTGCTGAGAACAAAGATCATGTGAGAATGTTATGTCCTACTTGATGAGCAGAATTAATAGTTATGAGATTAATAATTTATAAAATTAGGACCCTAATTCACATATGTTTTGCAATGGGTATAAAAATATATAATTTCAATTATATATTTGTTTTGCATTATTAGTTCGAAGATTAAAAAATCTATCAATTTTGTTAAAAAAATATTTATCAAAATCTAATGTGGATAGCAAAAATTAATCAAACACTAGAATGTAAATCCCAATAATTAATAATCTCAAAATTATACCAATCAAATAAGCTCTTACTGTACTGAAATCTAGAAATTTAATGACTTTGAGTGTTTTGATGGAGGACATAATTATTTGAAACAAGATATTAAGGTTTTGAGATCTCGCCTTGTGTATTATGTATATTGGTCTTTCTCCCTTTATTTGTTTTGGGATTCTTTTTTATTTGATTTGTATGATTATTGGTCTTTCACCCACTTCTTCCGCCTAGAATCTCTCTTCATGTTTCTTGAATGCTTCCTCGAAACTTTCGGTTCGATTCCTCATGTGAGATGGATCCACGTGATAGAACACAGGTAGGACTACATGTCCCGAGATCCTCCTGTCCTTGACGATCATTACAAGTTCATCAAGGCACCAACTTGAAGATGCATAGTGTTTTGAGAAGACAACTATTGAAATTCTTAACCCTTGAATAGCTTTCTGCAACTCAAACTTAATACCTTCCCCTCTTTCAATCCCATCGTCATCTCCGAAGGTGAGAAATCCAGCTTGTACTAAAGCTGTGTAGAGGTGGTCAACGAATGCCTTACGAGTGTCTTCACCTCTGAAGCTCAAGAACACCTGATAACTACATTGAGAAGTGGAAGAGGAGGCTTTTTGGTTTCTTACAATCTCCATTGGCTATTAAAGTTCAAGAAAGACCGACTAAGGACAGAAGGGCTAAGAGTTGAATGCTATCTGTCAAGGCAACCATGGATTATATATATTAATTAGAGAGACTTCTTGGGTATGGAGAAAGCTGCTAGGAAGAAGGGGTGGATGAGTCAGCATCAGACAGTGAGGAAAATAAAATGAAGCTGCCGAAAACAAAGATCATGTGAGAATGTTATGTGCTACTTGATGAGCAGAATTAATAGTTATGAGATTAATAATTTATAAAATTAGTTCATAACTAGTTATTCAGGATTAGTAGTCTAAACAATCCCTAATTCACATATATTTTGCAATGAGTATAAAAATATATAATTTTAATTTTATATTTGTTTTGCATTATTAGTTCGAAGATTAAAAAATTAATCAATTTTGTTGATAAAATATTTATCCAAATCTAATGTGGATAACAAAAATTAATCAAACACTAGAACGTAAATCCCCATAATTAATAATCTCAAATTTATACTATAATTCACCCAATCAAATAAGCTCCTAATGTATCGAAATCTAGAAATTTACTGACTCATCATAACTATTTGAAACAGGATATTAAGATTTTGAGACCTCCCCTTGTGTATTACCTATACTAGTATTCCTCCCGTGCTATGCACGGGTTATGTTTATAATTATTTGTATATATGTGAATTGTGATTTTTAATTTTTTTTGGCATACAGAAAAGGAAATATAACAAATGCAGTATATCTTCAATCAGTTATTTTATATTTGTTTTTATTCAAAATTTAAAACTAATGTACGGGCAAAATTTATAACTAAATTAAGGAAAAATTTATTCCTAACAACATTTTTTTACTTCTATATAAATACTTAAAAAAATAAATCTAAAAAAGGTAGTCAATATAAGATTATACATTAAGTAAAAAAAATGTGGTTAGCAATTACGTTTTCATAAATTTACTATAGTTTTAATTTCAAATTTACCAACAAAAAAAAAAAAACTATTTTAATAGCATTTTATTTAGCTAGTACCAAATAGAATTTTCTTAGCCAAAAAAAAAAAAGTTATAAAATTTTGTTGCAAATTTTCAAATGTCTATTATTAAACATTCTATTCTACTTGCTTGTTTGTTTGTTTGCTTGCTTTGGGAGTTTTAATCTTTGATCTTTGCTCCACATTCATTATATTGTTTTATTTATTTTTCTTCTTCTTGCTTGATTTTTGCATGATACTTCTTTCATAGTGCATCTCCGAGTGCATTAGTGAAAATATCATACACTTAAAATGCACAAAATTACAATATATAGAAGGAAGAAAAAAAGAGCAAGTAATTGTCCAATTACTAAAACTACTTTAAGAAAAAATAAAAAATAAAAAATAAAAACAAAATGAAATGAAATTGATTGAAATAGAAAATAATTTATTTATTTATTAATTAATTTTTAAAAATAAACTTTTAAAGAAAACAAAGAAAACTATATATAAAAAAAAATACATAAACTAAACATAAAATATAATACAAAAAATAAATGAATTATAGGATTTTCAAGAAGTGAGACTCACAAACAAATGTTGTAAAATCTTGTCTATTCATATAGTTTTTGTGTATATTTTTTGTACTTCTAATCATGAGAATGACATTGAAATAATTTGCACCTCTTGAATTAGGTCCATCTAATAGTTTTAGCAAGTATAGATACAATAAATTTCATAACACAAAACACAAACAATTGTGAGACAAAGTATCTAAAAAAAAAATGAAAGTAACATCCAATGATGATGCAGAAACACACCTGACATTTTAATTGGAAGAATAACCAGATAAATCACCATAGAAGATGAAGATAACCTTTCTTTTTCATCACAACAATTACATAACTCAATATATAATTTTAATGTCTCTCATTCTTTTACACGTCCAATTTTCTATCAATATTAGAATGAATGCATGAACCAAAAAATGAAACATTTGAGAAGACAAAGAGACATGGTTTGAGACATTTCAATTGCTAAATTCTATTAATTAATAGTTATTAAGCTTCAATGGTCGAATTTCTAATTTTTTTTTATCAGCAAAGAAAAATTCCATTAACAACATGAAATTAAAGGTACAAGAAGATGACATGCATCGAGAGAGATTCGGAAAGTACAAATTACCCCTACTACTGCTACTCGAATCAATACAACCAACCTCTTGGTCTCACCTTTTTTTTTTTTTAAACAAGAGTTAAGAAGGACTTAACTAGAAAAATAAAATTCATGAATCCCCACAAAATTAACCCACGCAACCCAAAACCAAAAACCAACACCAAGTCAACAAACCACACACTACTATTCCGAATATTTTATTCACCCATGCTGCTTCTAGCGACCCCGGTCTTTTTTCTCCTTTTGGTTGTTGTATCCAGACTTAGGTTCCCTGGATTCTCTCAATGTATAATTGTGGTTGTCATCCTTTATTTTCTCTTTTTGAGTTATCGGATGTGTTGGGCAAGTTTGTTTTAGATTGGTTGGGTTTGGAAACCAGGTGTTACTGTCCAGAATTTGGATTGGTCGCTCGATCGAGAGTTTGGTCGCTCGAGCGATGGTTGAGTTTTGTGTCTGGTGGCTCGAGCCAGGGTTTCTTCGCTCGAGCGAGCGTTTGCGTCTAGTATAGACCTGAGAGTAGTGTTTCTTCGCTCGAGCGAGCGTTTCTTCGATCGAGCGAGCTTATGGGTTGCAGACCTGAAGCATCGAGTTTTTGGCTCGAGCGAGCTTTTCTTCGCTCGAGCGAGGCTTTCCTGTGTCTGGTCGCTCGAGCGACCAAGTCTTCGCTCGAGCGAGCCTGTCCAGTTTAAATAGGCAGCAGCGGGTTTTTGTCAGTCTTTTCATCCTCTTCTAGTTTCCAAACCCTAGGTACGACTTCTCTCTCTCTAAACTCATCTTCTTTCTAGGTTTTCATCTACTTCTAGTGTGAATCCATATCCCTTCCCTGGGTGGTTGATGGATAAA
>NW_021026927.1:469642-483341 GCF_004153795.1 Camellia sinensis | reverse complement strand
AAACTAGAATTCTTTAGACAAGAGTTTGAAATCCCAGCCGACGTCCATCTGAGGTTGGCTGGGGATGATGACTCCATCATGCCTACTGTTGACTCCATGCCATTTCCTGTGGTAGCCTTCATTGAGTGTGGACTTCGGCTCCCACTCAACATCCTTTTCCGTGAAATACTTTATTATTACAAGTTGAACCCAATGCAACTTTCCATCAATTCGGGCTTAGTGAGATTATTTTCCTAAGTAATTGTTAATGTTATGAAAGAATGGGAATGGGGATTAATGAAAAGAATAAGGAAAGATGAATCGCTTATAGCGTTGAATGAAACGGTTGTTTTCAAGGAAAGTTTATATATATATATTTTGTATGAACTGTCATATTACTATTCTAGTACGAGAATGAGTGTGCATGATCATAGCTATCTGTAAGTTGTTATTGTTGAGGATCATGTTGAGATCCCTACTGGACTTTATGTTCATCCCACGTTGTTGAATCTCTTTTTCAGGTGTTTAGCAGGTTGTGCTACAGGATTTGGATCTTCTTATTTGTTGGCCACGGGGCCTCTTTGTTGTTGGCGGAACACCATATGTGTAAAAGGGTTACACCCCTTCATTTGTTTATTTAAAGGTTGTAAGCCCAAGGGCAATTTATTGTGTATGTTCATGTAACATTTACTTTGCATACGAATGTGAGTATTTATATCCATTTCTATGGATTGAATGTATGAGTTTATTTCCGCATGTTATCTCTGAAATTGAATTAAGTTAATGAAGTTGGTAATGGTTTCGAGTAATAAAAAGTGGGGCGTGACACTGCTACACTCCCAATGCCCAGCCAAGACCCACGCCACCAAGACCCACACCGAACAACACTCTGCCATAACATCAAAAGCAAACCTGCTACACCCATTGACAACACCCAAGACCACACTCCACCGATCTGAACACAGCCATCGACCAACCACCCATCTAAACACAGCTTAATCACCACGCCAAGATCCACTTCCATGGTTAGAAACTTCTTTTCTAATTCAAAACTCCGAGCACTCAGTGCATCTGAACACACCCAAGGGCGATCAACACTTATGACCACCGCCGAACAAGACCCACTGCCAGCTCCACTACCATGGTCGGACACATCTATTCTGATCCAAACTTCGAACACACCCACTAACAACACCCAAGCCCACACCACGCCTATGCTGCGGCAACTCCCAATACCCACACCTATGCTTCTAATAGTTGTTAGCCATTAAAGTTGAATTCTTTGGTTTAATCTATATTCACTTGATAATTTAAGAGTGGATACGTGTCAAGCCTTTACACAAATACTTGGCACATTTTTTGAGCATTATTAATCAAATGCACATTGTAATTTTTTTTCTCTTTTTTTTTTTTTGCAATTGCAACCTATTATTTTTTTCGAAATTTTAATTGGAGGTATAACCAGATAAATCGCCATAGAAGAGGAAGACAACATTTATTTTTTATCACAAAAATTACATAACTCAATATATAATTTTAATATCTTTCACTCTTCCACACGTTCAATTCTCTATCAATATTAGAATGGATACATGAACCAAAAAAATGGAACATTTGAGAAGATAAAGAGATGTGGTATGAGACCTTTTAATTGATGAATTCTATTAATTAATATTTATTAGGCTTCAATGGTCGGATTTCTAATATTTGTTAGCCATTAAAGCTGAGTTCTTTGGTTTCATCTATATTCACTTGATAATTTCAAAGTGGACATGTGTCAAACCTTTATACAAATACTTGACATATTTTTTGAGCATTATTAATGAAATGCACAGTGTAATTTTTTTTTCTTTTTTTTTTCCCGCAATTACAACCTGTTATTTTTTAATAAGAATTTATATTTATTTTAGATATTTTTTTTAATATACAAATTATTTTTTTTAGATTTTATATAAAAATAATTTAACAATTCCATCATTAACCATAGTGTATGGTAGAAGTTGAAAATGGTGTGGTAGCAATTATGAGAGAAGTCAAAAAGGCTTGTGGATTGGGAGAAATCAATAAATGCTAAGTTTTTTTTTTTTTTTAAAATCAAAAAATTAGAAAATTAAGATTGGAATATTAGAGCTCCCACAAGACTTGTAGGTTAGAAATCTCTTTTTCCTTATATAATATATAGATAGATTAGTATTTCTCCCTTTATCTGTTTTGGGATTCTTTTTAATTTGATTTGTGTGATTGTTGAATTTGTTTTATGATTTTGGTAATATGTTGTGAGATATTTTTATATAATATAATGTAATTCTCACAATAAAAATTTATTTAACAAACATTTTTTTATAATCTTTTCTTTTCTTTTTCAGCTTTTTTCTGTATGTTCTAACATACCTACATTCATTTAAGTTGGGTTTTCAAGTTCAATTGTAAAACTTTATGTATTTATATTTCTTCATTAAGGTTTAATAGGAGGAATAAAATACTTAATTATGAGCACACCCAAGACAATTTTCAATAGAATAGCAACTGTGTGAGAGAAGTAGAGAGTGAGACTAAGAAAAGGAGACGAGTAGATACGCGTATTGGTGGAAAACAGAGAAAAATATATTGGAGAGAAACAAATCATGTGGTGTGAAAAAAAAGGGAAACGTGGCTCACTCTCCTCGAGTTCAGATCATCTGTCGCCATTTTCTATGGCCCTTCGATACGACGTTGTTTTGAATTTTTTTGCCCCTTTCTTATTTTGTTTTTCAGCCAGTTTTCGTTTTTGAACCCTAGCCCCTGTGAGATAGACGAACAGAGAGGCGACAATCTGGAAGAGAGAGGCAACGAACGGAGAGGGTCAGGGCGACAGAGGCAAGGTGAGGCCAGGAGACAAACAGAGAGGGCGACGAACGCGAGGTGGCGATGAGGTCCGTTTCTCTCCCTTTGGTCTTCATTATAATTAACCATATTCAAACTTAACTTTAAGTTTCACACATTTTATTGTTTGTTTTAGAGAGTAAAAATGATAGAATGTGATCCCTACCCATTTCTCTACCTCTACTTTGATTATTTAAAAAAAAAAAAATTATGACATTCACACTCTACTTCAAATTTCACACACTATTTTTTGTTTTTGTTTTGAAGATAAAAATATAAAATGTGAATATCATTAGTCTAAAAAAACATCTATTTACTATGACTTTGTTTGATGGTGACTAAAATAAAACCAAGTTTTTTGTTTTTTTTTGTTTTTTTTTTTTTTTTGATAGGAGCAAAAGTGGAAGTGTGGAAAGATCAGATACCTAAAAGAAAAAAATGAATTAAAAGAGCCCCATGAAATAAGGAGAATTGAGCAGAGAATACAAGAGAAGAGGGGGACCTCATAGCTTCAATAGGATTTTTTTTTTTTTTTTAAAAAAAAAAGTTTGGATTGCCTCCCATCTTGGTGTTGTCTGGGGCTCAAATATAACATCAAGTGTGTTTAGAAATGTTTGTTTTTGGCTAATTATTTCCTTGCAAGATGTTGGCAAATAAATGACAGTACATTATATATGATTATTGGGTAACCTGTGGCAATATATTTATATATATATATATATATACACAATTGCAAATAAATGACTCTAGCATAAGAATATCACAAACATTGATGTTAAGTCTCTATTATGGTTGCATTTTCTCTTATTGGAATTTCTATTGCTTTCTATTTGTTAGTGTGTATGCTGTAATATAGGTTTGTTTATACTCTTAAGGATTTTGTTCTCTTGGAAATTTAATGTTGACGGAAATGAACTCTTACTTTTTATTTTATTTTTATACATGCTTAATTAGCTGCCTAGATTAAGGTTCCATGGTTACATCTGAATATGAATTTTGTTTTTACTTGTAATTAGGATTAACATGTCAATGGGTTCAAATAATAATGCTGGATTCTGGCAAAATAAACGCTGCAAATGTGGGAAAAAAGCAGCAGTGTACATATCAGAATCAGAGAAAAATCCGGGGAGGTTGTATTTCAAGTGTGTAGATAAGATTTGTGATTACTATGTGCGAAGAGTGGTTCCTTCTAGGAATGCATCAAATATTCAGAGGAGAAGTAAAGCTATTCATATAAAGAATGAAGATGAAAGAGGGTATGATTATGATTTTGAGAAAAACAATGTAACCACTGCATGTAGAACTTGTATTTGGATTGTGAAACTTACACTATGGGTTTTTATATGTGCATGTAAAATCCAAACAATACTTAATTAATGAAGTTACCTATGCTATGTCAATTGTGTTGATTCTAAATCTTAGTTATTTGAGAATTGTAGATTTCTAACAAAATGTGGATTAAATTTGGTGTTATTTATAATTAACACCCAACATATCCCCCAGAATGCCCACAGTGATAGCAGCCCTTTATCTTCCTATTACATACTTAAGTGTAGTTTAAAACTATTGAATTCACAATAATATGATTCTTAATCACTTTCTACTTCTTCCAATTCTCAACCTTCTCTAGGACCCGATACATTTTTCAGAATGACTACTCCTGCTTGTATTTGTAGTTCTAAATACACAAAATATTGTAGAATTGAGCTGCCCCATGTACAAAAACATGCACACAAACATTGATGAGCAATCATCAGAATCAATCAATGCTTCATTTGAATATTCTTCTCATTCATAGCATAAGAATCAACTCTGTCAGAACTTCATACAGTATTTCTTGAATACAACCATTTGCCACTATCTCACCATCATAACCCTTCTATCAAATTAAGCAAAGTTGAACACTACACAATAGAATTAAGAGCAAAACAAAATGTTCCCGGGCAAAAGAAGCATTATTTGCATTGGCTCTATAATAAAAAATCATCAACATGTATGGAAAGTTACTTTATTCAGAAGAGGTCCATTGAAAAAAAATGGATTGCATCTATGCAAGAAATACAAATAATACAACCTGAAAACATATAAATACCCATTTTGCTTGTAGGTCTTGTCATACAAGTTTGTCAATCAATCCATGATAATAATGTCAACCATAACAAACATAACATAGTATATACCCATTTTCCTTTCGAAACATTGTTCCCATTGCAAAAAATAACATCAAAAAAGACCAAAAACATAAAAAAGACCCGAATCTGAAAAGATAACAACATCATCGTTTAGTGCAAGCCTTTTAGGGATGTCCATCTACGTGACTGTCAGCAAAACTATGTGAGGATTGCGACACTTAGACTACAAAGTGTTGAACACTAGTACCTTAAAGCAACTCCTGAAACGATGTCTGAGTGGGATATAGTAAAGGCATTAACTGTGGCGTGTTATTTCCCTTGCAGTAGTGCTAAATTTATTAACATATTGAAACTGTTAGGTTTTATTTCTTGGCAATCCCATTTGACAAAACTCCTTTGAGTTGTAATTTTATTCGCATTTTTATTTCAGTGGGGCTATGAGTTGTTAGATGCGAATCCAACCCGAATCGAGCCTTGCAGAGAAGTTTGTGATGTTAATACTTTCAAGATTGCCACATCGCTGATTATGACGGGGGTCAAGCTGCCCGGTCAGCTCGCGGCTGAAGAAAAATGCAAAAATGCATTCAAAGTTGCCTGTCCGCTCGAGCGGAGGAATGTCCGCTCGAGCGGAGAATCCTTGGTTCCAGAAGTTTGATTGCCTGCAAAAATACTGGGTGTTGTTTTTTCCCGCTCGAGCGGAACTTTCCGCGCTCAAGCATAGGTCTGCTCGAGCAGACAATCTGACGCTCGAGCGGAGATCGTGGGACAGATTTCTATAAATACGTGTTTCAATCCAAATCCAGGATAGACTCCAGATCTTCTTTTTGGGTTCTAGGGTTTATATCTGTGGATATTTTGCTAGTTTTCTTTAATATTTTGATTGAGTATTCAACTCATGGTTTAAAGAGTATACATCAAAGGATTATTTTTTTGTTCTACACAAAAAAGAGAGTTGTTCTTTGGTGGATTTTGAAGAATTCGAGCCTGAATCTTTGGTGGATTCCGGAGTGGCTCATCATCAAGACAATTCTGAGGTGAAGACGGGGTTGGAAGAGGCACATAGGGGTTGGTTCAATTCGGGCGTGGATTCGCTAGGTACTTGAGAGTATACCTGTGTAATTCCTTTATATCTTCTTAGTGGATTGTTTTGTGGCTGTTGCCCGTGGTTTTTTATCACAATTAGAGGTGTCCAATTGTGGTTTTTCCACGTAAAATTGTTGTGTCGATTTGTCTTGATTGTTTGATTAGGATTGTTGTTTTCTGCTTAAAATTGATACATAATCACAAATTAACATCTAGGGGATTTCTAGATTTTTCAGATACGATATATACTACCCTTTCAATGTAAAGTATGTAAGCAATTATAACTCACATTATATGTAGGATACATAACAGGATGAGCTCTTGTACGATCCATGGCAAAGGGAGGTTGAGGTTCAGATTGAGGCCGAGATTGAGAAATATAGACACCATGAGCACGACCTTAAATTCAACCAACATAAACAAAATCATATATGAAATGCAAAAAGAAAAAAAAAATACAATGCATTTTCATTTTAAAAAAACGCACAATATTAAATATTACCTGAACATAATTACTACCCATGGCGAAAGGAGGTTGAGATTGACCTTAGGGAGTATAAACAACAACACCCTATATACAACCAATGCAGAAAAAATAAAAAAATTCACCGGACTATATTGCAAGAAGAACCAATTCTAGATATGTGTGAATCTTAGATATCTAGCAAGATTGATAAAGTAAAACAATGGTTTCGTATGGCGTTCAATTTCCCTAAGGTCTATGCATTTCAAAGGTTGCACACAATATTAAATATTACTTGAATAGAATGATTACCCATGGTGGAAGAAGATTGAGATTGACCTTGGGAAGCATAAAAAGAACCACCCTACATGCAACTGATGCAGTGAAAGTAAAAAATATCACCGGACTAGATTGTAAGAAAAACCAATCTAACAAGATTAATACAAGGTTGCACAAAAGATTAAATATTACAGGAATAGAATTATTACCCATGGTGACAGGAGGCTCAGATTGACCTTCGGGAGTACAAAAAGCAACACCCTACATACGACCAATTTCTTCAATTCATTATTTTTCCAACACACATAACACAAAATTGATAACACATATCACATAACACATAACCATGACACATAATTCATTTACAATTTTTCATATGAAAAATATCATTTAATCATATGCAATTTTTTATGTAATTACCTGCTTAGATTGCATCATTTTCTTCTTTGCAATAGATTTTTTCATTCCGCTTGTGATCCTTCTCATTCCCTTACTAGTTGCTTGCCTTTTCTTGAGTCCCTTAGATTGGATTGAACAATCTACTTCATCACTCTGTGGGCATGTGTTAGTTGAGGAATTTCTCAATTCAGTGACCTCCACGTGACCACAAATGTGCACACTTAATTTGTCTTCAACCATTACACTCAATTATTCACCTTTTGAAATTGACAAATAATAAGTTTCTTCACTTTCAGCGACTCTACTTACTATTGCTCTAATCTTTGATGTAGTTTCACATCAGCCTTGATGTCATACCCACGTCTATCTTTTACACTTTCAACCCTTGCTTTTTTAGTCCATCGTTTCGGTATATATTGCGCAGGAAGGTCCGTTGCATTGAAAATAGCTCTAAGGACCTTCAGACAATGTCAACACAATATGCCCTTCACCTCAAACTTTTTGCAACTACAACTAAAAGAACCACCTCTATCCATTCTCATATTCTTATTTTTTTTTTCTAACTACCACTGTTCTAATTGTGAATATGATACTCTCACCATCATTAATAGTGCCTACAATGGACGCTTCAATGGACTGCGCGTACTCATTTTGGAATTTCCCAAAAATTGTTTTGGTGTAAATCTCTGCCACTTGCTTTAACATCAAAGTTGGAATTGAAACTCTCGGCAATTTTTGGGACAAATTATACTCGGCTTCCAATTCTTTATACCTTTTCTCATAGAGCACCCTCTCAAAATGCTTGAAAAATTCCATCAAGTTATGATCACAATTGAGATAATCCTTCAAAAATGCATTGAAGGATTCACTAAGTTGAGTAGTACTCATTCCAGCTGCCCAAGAATTCATAATATATGGCCATTCCCATTTCTCATTCACACCAAAAGTCTGCTCCAACCAATGATTGTTGCGTGCATCATACTTATCAAGCATTTGGTCCCATTGTATTCTGAATTCTTCTTCGTCATCAATGTCATGCATAAATTTTGAAAACACAGCCTTCACCCCTACATCTTCGAAAAGAGAACTTACATGATGTGCAAAGTCGGTGGTTTATATCAAGCATGACAATTGGAATGGCCTTAGCCATCGTAGCCTCTTGATCTGTGAAAATAGTTTTCGGAGCTTTGTTTGACATTACCTCTAGAAAAATATGAAACAACCATGCAAATGATTCGGTAGTCTCATCATACATCAACGTTGTACCGAATATAACTGTTTATCGATGATGATTAAATTAAACAAATGTTCCAAAAGGTCTATGCTCGTTATTTAATTTGTAAGCAGTGTCAAAAGCCACTATATCACCAAATTGAGTATAGTCCATTATCATTTGAGCATTAGCCCAAAATATGTTACTTATCTGCTCTTCACAATCTAATTGGACTGCAAAATAAAAGGATGGATTTTTCACAATTTTCTTATGAAAGTACTGCAACACACTACCCGCTTATTCATATTCCAAATCTTTTTGTCTCTTCGATTTTAAGTAATTTTTTTGGTCCAATTTCGTGAAAACAAGTGATGCTCTTCCACCAGATTCCCTACCAAATAGCTCATAACCAGACCTAAGAGGAATTCCAGATTCTGAAGCCAATTCTACTTCAATTGCTTAGGTGGTAGATATTTTTCTTTGGGATGGTAACATATGAATGCACTTTTGAGGCACAAGGTCATGATTATGGTGTTCAACAAAATCATAAACAACATATTTTCCTAAATTTCTATTTAACTTGATACTAAATTGGGCACCACAAACATATCTTACCTCTTGTCTGGGAAATTTTACTAGTGGATCTCACTTGTCAATACCCCAACTTCCCTTTTTGTAACATACAAAAGTCGGTGAAGTTATTTCCTTAGTATGTTTGTTCTTGTGTGCATACGCCATCCTAATGCTAGCCGACCGTTCCGCCATAGGTATTGTAAAAGTCATGCGTAGTTTGTTCAGAGTCAAATGATATGCCCAATTTCGGCTTCCAATCACTATTGGCCAACTCATCAACAACATTGTTTTCTTCCATTACTTGCAATTCATTAGCATACAAATAATAAATAATTAAAAAAAAAACAAAAACAAAAATTAAATAATGTAATCGAAGTAAGTAGGCTTGGGGTATTGTTAGTCTGGAAAGCTATAAATTTTTTATATAAGCTTCTTAGAGTAATGTTATGGAATATCTTTTCTTTGGAAAATAGGACTATTTTTTTGTTCAATTTCATTTTACATGTAAAAATTTATGTTACTTTAATTGAAATGCACTGGGATGCTTTAACTATCTTCATGGAGGAAGTTCAAAAATATGAGTCCTGAAACAGACATTTCATAAATACAGCATCAATTTCACAATACAGTTTCACAAAAATATCACACAAATGGCGGCAGATGATCTGGATTGTATATAATAGCAATCATATAGACATATATATGAAATATATATGAAATCTGAAATATATAGACGTATATATATGAAATATATGAAATCTGAAATATATATATATATATATATATACGTACATACATATATACATATTTATGATATATATATAATTTGAAATATATATGATTTTTCATATATACGTATATATGTATATAACAGCAAGAAAAATCTGAAATGATGAAATGGACCTTGTCATGGCCGCATTCTCACCTTGTCGTCGCGTTGGATCCCTCTGCCATCCTCTGTCCTTCGCCGTCGCGTCCCTCCACCATCATTTGTCATTCGCTATTGCGTCCCTCCACTATCTCTCTCAGTTCGTTTCTCTGTCAGTCGTGTTCCTCCGTCGTCGTCTCTCCGCCTCTCTCCCTCTCAACAAAAAATATATGATTGTAGGTATAATAGAGAGAGAGAGAGAGAGAGAGAGAGAGAGAGAGAGAGAGAGAGAGAGAGGAGTCTACTAAGCTGGCAAAATGAGTTTGATTGTGTCCTTTGAAGTAGATTAATAAAGGGCATTTAATCTATTAATTTATACTCTATTAAGTCTTAACTAAAAGTTTTTAGACTTTTAAGTCCTATTAAATTTTTAATAATCGGAATTGGCCTTTAAATAATAATTGTTCATCATTTATGATTATCTATAAACGAACATAATGATTTGATATTTATTTTGGTTTTCAAAACTTTAACATATCAACTTTCAAATTGAAAAAACTTTTTAAAAAAAAATTATGTGCAAAAAAAAAAAAGTGTTTTTTTGAAAAAACATTTGAAAAAAATGAATTTTTTTTGTGCATAACTAAAAATTTTGTGTCTATAAAGAAACATGATCTTGGAATATTAATGTGAAAAACAAAAGCTTTAAAAATGAAAAAATTGAAAATTTTCTTAGTTTTATTGGATAGTTGAATGAAACCAATAAATAGAAATGCAAAAACCTTTAATCTCATGCTCTGTTTTTTTCATCAGTTAGTGAAACAATTATATGGAACATTACTATGCAAAGTTGATAATATTCTTAATTTTAAAAATTAAAAAAAAAACTGATAATATTATCAATTTTACTAAATAGGACTTATTAGTTCAAAAACTCTTAAATAGAACTTGAGCTCTGATAACATTCGTAAATAGGATTTTTAAATAATTAACTCATTAATAAATAAAAGATGGGGTTGATGAAGAAGATGCGCATGGCATGGGAGGGATTCCTTCATATGCTTTTGATGAGTTGTTTCGAATATTATTTAGGCTTAATTAATTACCTTTCTTGGACTAATAAAAAACAAATCACTAATTTTTTTTTAAAAAAAGGTTTAATTAAACAAATGGGGTGTTATGTTTATACCGACAAAATGGGGTGTTATGTTTATGGAGTAATGCTATATGTACTAATTAATGTATATACTAGTGTACAAACAGATGACGTGACATCATTTGTATGGTTTTGGATATTTGTAACTTGTATAATAAATTTAGTCAATAATAATATCATAATACTAATTAGTACACTAATGTGTACACTAAGTGGTGCATGCAACACCACTGTATATTTATGCTTAATTAAACTAATGGGGTGTAAAGCTTAATTAAGCAAATCACTAAATGAAGTGATCTGCTTTGAATTAAACTAATTGGATGTTATGTTTGTAACCCACTAAATGGGGTGTTATGTTTAACTAATGGGGTGTTATGTTCATGCTTAAGTAAACTAATGGGGTGTTAAACTAAGTAAGTTTGGAATTTCAAATTTATAAAATTATTTTTAAAATATACAACTAAACCCTAATTATAAAATTCATTTGAAAATTCAAACCGAACAGACAATCTATTTATATTTTGACCTCAATTTTATTTTAATTTTTTTTATAACAAATTAAATAAATTACATTTTAACCCATAATAAAAATACTATTTCTTAATATTAATATTCTTATGTTCATGTTTAAGTAAACTAATGGGGTGTTAAACTAAGTACGTTTGGAATTTCAAATTTATAAAATTATTTTTAAAATATACAACTAAACTCTAATTATAAAATTCATTTGAAAATTCAAACCAAACAGACAATCTATTTATATTTTGACCTCAATTTTATTTTAATTTTTTTATAACAAATTAAATAAATTACATTTTAACCCATAATAAAAATAATATTTCTTAATATTAATATTTTTATCAAAAAATGTTACAGACTCCATAAATTTTAACAGAATACATATAAATTACAATTGTATTTTGATCTCAACAATATTTACACCGTGCCTTTAGGCACGGGCATACCACCAAACTCTAATTATAAAATTCATTTGAAAATCCAAACCAAGCGGACCATCTATTTACATTTGACATCAATTTTATTTTTTTATAACAAATTAGATAAATTACATTTTAACCCATAACAAAAATAATTTTTCTTTATATTTTTTAAATATTTTTAACAAAAAATGTTACAGACATCATAAATTTTAACATGATACATATAAATTACAACTGTATTTTGATACAAACAGTATTTATACCGTGCCTTTAGGCACGGGCATACATTAGTCCTTATATAGTGTATAGATATTTTCATCTCTATATGCAAAGTAGTTTAACATGTTTAAGGTTGCATTTGGTTTAATTTTATAATTACGATTTGAGTGTGGAATTATATTTTAAAAGATAAGTTTTTTATTTGAGTTTTGCAAAGAAAAAGCTTGTTTGGTTATGAGTCTTAAAAAAGATTTTGAGTTTTGAATTATATTTTGAAATTATTTTGGGTTTATATTTTTTTAACTATTTAAAAAGTTTCTTAATTTATTTTTTTGAGTAAATATTTTTTATTATAAATATTTATTTATTTTTTTTAATGTGTGTTGTATTTACTACATTTGTGCGCTGTATTTTTTTAAATATTTAAAAAATTATTATTTTATTTTAAATATATAATTTTTATTTTAAATATTTAAACAAAATTTGAATAGTTTTTTATTTATTTTTTAAATATTTAATTTTTTTTAAAATTTTAAAAAATTTTGGATCGCCCATATATATTTAAATCATACAAATTATTTGAATACTTAAAAAAATAACAAAAATTTTTTTTTGAAAAAAGAAAAAAGGAAAAAATATTTTTCTTCAAAAAAAAATAAACAAGTATTTTTTGAAAAAAATATAAACTAAAAAATAATTTTAAAGAACAAAATAAAAAATTGAATTTTTTTTTTAAAAAGAGTTTTGAAAATAGTTTGGTTATCAATTTTGAAAAAAGTTTTGAATTGTGCGTTTGGCTATAAGTTTTCAAAATAATTTTTGAATTAAGTTTTGGATTGTATATTTGATTATGAGTTTTGACAATAATTTAAAAATATTTTGATTAGAATCACAATTTTAAAATTAAACCAAATACTATCTAATATTCTTATTTTTACGACAAACAAAAATAATAATAAATACACAAAGACAAAACGACCGCCATCATGTGCTAACCCACGTGACTACCTATCATGGGGGAAGTTACTGGTTGGTGCAGCTCCACATTCATTGTAATGGGTAAAAGTGGTGAAATTTACGATTTTATATTAAGCTATTAAAAAATATAAAAAATTATAATTGGTTAGCGGTGAGCGGTTTAATTCGGTTTTTTTATAAATTAAGAACCAATTATTACTTACGATTTTATAAAATTTGAAATTACATCCAACCAGGAACATGTAATTTAATTCGGTTTGAATTCACGATTTTAATCAATTTTGTTATCATTCACAACACAATTACAACTTGCTCAAAGATCACATAAATATATTATCATTTTATAAATAAAATTACTTAAATAATTATTACGAGAATACACATGTAAACAAATGGTTAACAATTTATGAATATTTTTAGAATATTAGGGGTTTGTTTGAAATATGGATTGGCTTTTTGATTATTTTAATCTAAGTTAGAAAATCTCGTTTGAGATGAATTTTTTGACTCTTTTGATTTTTGTAAGAGAAAAAATAAAATGATTATGATTT
>NW_021026927.1:454417-468348 GCF_004153795.1 Camellia sinensis | reverse complement strand
TGTTGGTTTTTCATGGGTTTGATCTAGTATAAGTGATTTTTTACCCCTAGTACTTTGGATCAAAACGTAGAGGGCGGAAAAAGCATTGTTTAGCTCCGAGCAGATTTAATTTTTGTTGCGAAAAAACTTGAAAGCTTCTTAGCTTGTGGTAGGGATTTTTCCTACACTTCTTATGTACTTTTACTTGATTATATGGAGCTTAGAGTTGTATATAATTTAATTAGAATTTTTGAAAATTTTGTGATTTATTTGCTTAAAAGAGAAATTTTGAGAAAAATAAAGAGTTGATGCCCAAATTGTGAAAGTGTAAACTTGAAATATATTTGTAAAGTTATGAAAGAGCTATGTTTTAAATTTGAACAAAAACGGACTTCGACTCGATCAGTTTTGAAATTTTTACCGGTTTGCAACCAAAAGAGTATTTTTAAAGAAAACAACGAAATTATGTTTAACTTTTGGGCTTTCGATCAAAATAGGATATCATAATTGAATAATGCTTGGAGAATGAGTTTGGAAAGAAAATGATATTTTCTTGGGCATTAACGATATTATTTTGTTTAATGTATCTGTTGGAATAAAACCGACACGGTTAGAAATGGACTTTGAGAGGTTACCGGACGTGATTGTGATATGAAAACTAGTGTAGTTATTCATATTTGATGAGATGTGGAATAGATTGTATTTATCAAAAAAAATTTGAAATTTAATTGTGTAAATATCTATTTAGAAATATCTGTTTTGAACTATCGGTGGAGGATAGCCATTATTGTTATAGAAATGCATGAGACTTAGGTAAATTGAGCCACATTCCTCATTTGTTGCATTGGACATTGCATTACATTCATTTCATTGGAAATGTATCTGTTTTTTAGAAATGTTTGGAAATGTATATGTTTGCGAAAAGATGAATAGTTGGTGAATTTGGGTAGTGGGTGTAGAACCGCGCGATTAGGTGTTGAGCCTTCCAGTTTACTGATAAAAATGACAGTGGTAGTGCATTAGGGCCTACTTGCTGACACTCACCTAGAGATTCACAAAGCCTGTATTCATGAAACAGATATGGTTTAAAACGGAAATGGTTTTATATCTGTTGTTGCATCTCAGCATTGCATGCTTTATAAAAAGGAGAGATAAACTGTTTTATGATGAGCATGGCATGAGCATACTCCTCTTCAGTCTTGTTATGGTCCATATGTTGTGTAGTATATCTCTACTGGGTTGTGGCTCACTCTATAAGGGAAACCATTTCAGGTACAAGTGCCATGCCTCCTCCAAGGCATTGACTTGGGAGGACTCGGAGCTGAGGCTTTATTTTTGTTTTATTGCTATTCATTGAATGTAAGCCCAGGGCTGTATTTGCGTTGAGTTGAAATTTCATTTTGTGTAACCAAGAATGTTCTTAGATAAATTTGTAAGCTTGTAGGGCACTTATTATCTGTTCGGCTTCCATTTCATACTTGTTGTAAAATGTATGCTTGGGATTGGAACTGGGGCATTGAGATGTGAATAGCATGTATTTGGCATTTGGGATTTAATGGAAATGGATATATGAAATAGTTAGCTATATATATATGTGTGTGTGTGTTTGTCTATCAGGTGGGTTTTGTAGCATCAATAGATATATCCTGCCCAATTTTGGAGGCGTTATAGAAAAACAGACTAAAAATTAAAATTTCATTCGATTTCGATCGGTCGGCTCGATTCTCTCTATTTTTCTTACATCCCCAGTTGCAAGGGAAAATTATTTGGTGATTTTGAGATAGGTTCACATGGTGTCATAACTTCTATTTATTAGTTAAAATAGTGGGACTTCGTATTTTTATTTGGTCTTTGATAGACAATGTGACAATTGTCAAGTGATAAATAACGTGGAGTATTGCTCTAAAACTATTAAATAACCTCTCGGTTTGTGAGTGTGCGCATATTGTTGTTGGGTCACATATTACGTGATGATGGATGAATATTAATAAAATTAAAAGAATATTTTTGATAAATCTATAAGGTTGGCCATTTTTAAGAGACAAAATATTGTGTTATTAAGAGAGGATATGTTTATAAAATGAGTGTAATTTAAATAAGGATAAAGATATTTAATGTTTGGTAGGATAAGAAAAGATAAATTTAAAAATAAATATATTCATTAAATGGTAAGAGTAGTATCAATTGAAGATGAGTTTAGAGATACCAAGTTAAGAGTTGTATGATCACGGACACAAATAGTAGTGGAGAAAACTTAAAAAATTATGGTAGTTCTAGTGTATTATGTGGCATTGCTTACTTGATGTTATTAACAAATGAGAAATTATAAAATATACTAAGTGAGTCATCAATTATTTTCCAATAACTTAATAATGGTGGGTCAATATTGTTTCATTTGTAAAATTGTCGCAATGATATTGGTTGGGAGTATCATGTAGACAATGTTACATAATATTCTGAAATTATTAAATAATTATGCAAAAGACTTAAATTGATATGAAATATACTGGAAAAAAAAAACATGGATTTATTTAATTAATTGAACATTTTAACCTTTGAAAAAATAAAATGGCAAATAGAATTTATGTAGACCCTACTCTTATTAAGACACAATGCTTAGTTTGATTTTCTTTGTAATTTATTATTATTTTTTTTGTTTTCATTTACTTTAAATTTTTAGGTTTTTTTTTCGGTAAGTACAAAATATTTTAGGCAAGTAATTTTTAGGGATAATCTAAATCTCCTTTTTTTTAAAAAAAAAAAGAAAAGAAAAGAAAAAAGAAGGGACTATTTACATAGAGACCTCCTAAACTATTGGGAAGTATCACTTTGACCCCTAAATTATAAAAGCATACAAATAGATCTCCTAAACTATTGAGGAGTATCATTTTTTTTTTCTTTTTTTTCTTTTTTTGATTGGCAAAAGAAAAGGCTTTATTGATGAAAAACGCATACAAAGTATGAAAAATTACATCAATAAAAAGGAGCTTGGAGCTAAAAAAGCTCCAACTTCCTAGTTGGTGAGAGACCAACGAAGAAGACAAAACCAAAGGAAAACAAAAAGAAAGAAACTCAAAAGCACATCCTCACAATGGTGCACAACAGGACAGACAAAGTGAGCTTCAAACCTCCTCACAATGAGGCATAAGCAGAACAACAAAATGTACACCAAGCCAGCATGAACAAAAGGGTGTAACTCCAAAACCAGCTTCAAACCATACGCCCAACAGCATAACAGCCAATTAACCATGAGTGTACAGCCACAAAATAATAGCAAAACCAGCAGCAAAGCAATAGCAGCCCAGAGCAGATTAATCAGCCTTCCCAAACCATAGACACACCATAGACACACCATGACAGTCTAACAAATCAGTCAACAGATAGAAAGCAACTGAATGCATTCAACAAATCAGTCTGGCAGATAGGAAGCAACTAGAAGCAATGAACAGAACAAACCATCAAAGAAGCAACTGAACATCACCCTACTAAGAGCATCCAAAAGCATGCATCAAATCAACGAACTCAAAGCATCACTCAAGCAGAACTAACAGAAGCAACCAATATATAAACTCAGAACATCACCCAAGTAGAACTAACAGAACTAACAGAACATCACCCAAACATAAGCAACCAAGGTGTAAACTCAATAGCAACAAATAATTTTCCTCCAATTGAGAACAACATCAACCATTGAGAAAGGAAAGTCCTCGAGAGAGTTTTTAAGCCAGCAAGCTAATCTGAATTTAATGAGGTCCCACAGTTTATCTGGGTTCGGACTAGCATTGGTAAAGACACACTCATTTCTATGCTTCCAGAGTGACCATAGAACTACAAGTGGAATAGCTCTCCAAAATTTCCTGAGTGGTGTAGACGTCCCCGAACGCCCCGGGAGGACGAGTCCCGTTCTGTTCGTTTTGGGTTCACTACAGTTCGGACTCTCCAATTGTCACGGTTCTAAATCTGAACCAAAGAGTCCAAATACGGCAAATCATTTTGAGAAACAGATTTTTTAAAAGAAGTGCCAAACATGGACTGCTTTGCCAGATACAGAGTCGCCACCTAAATATTTTTTATGGGGGAATTTAGGAAACCCTGACTCGGTGCCAAAGGCCACGTGTCCGTCATCACCAAAGTTGCCTCGGCTCGGGAGCTTGGGTACGATTGGGGAAGGTCAGCTATGAGCACCCCCTCTCGCCCGATCCGAAGATCGGCCTCTACTAACCGTGATATCCGTTCTTGAAAACGTTATGTGTTCTTATTCCAGTTATTAGCCTAGATTTACTATGTGATGCGCACAACACAAAAATATAGACTAGATCGCCTAATTTGGAATGAAGCATTGTGTATCCGTTTGTTTGAAAAATAGTTTGAAATTTGCTACTCGCAAGTAGGCTAAAGCATGGATTTCAACGAGTTGTTCCAACTCAAACAACCCAACCTTCACCCACATGCATTCAAGCAGTTTATATCACATAAGCATCTAGCCACATGGTAAGCATGCTGTCATATTGACATTCACACTCATGCGGGATGCTAAAGCATAAAAATACTTACAATGTACTCCGAGCCAAGACAAGAACATGTTAGCAATCAATGCATGATCCAAGTCCATGTTAAGTGGCTAATGCAACGCATACATGATGCAATCTAGAATAGGCTCGGCTAATCTAAGGATGACATGTGAAAATGCACAGATAGCATGTATTCAAATTAAATTTGAAATACTTTATGCAGTTAGCATGATGCGCCGAGCTTGGTGCATGCAAGACTAATGAATGATGCACGCATGCATAGCATAAGGTATGCTAAAGTAAACATGTCCTAATACTAACCATCAAAAGCAGGAAAGTAAAAGGGAGAAAGAAGTGGGGGTTGGAAGACATGCACACACGCACCCACACTTATTACAAATTTGCCCTCGCTCGGAGGGACCGAAAGAATAATACAAGTTAATTAACCTACAAGCTAATTAAATATTACAGACCAATTAATTAATTAACAAATTAACTAATCTAATGAAAGCAGTAAACAGCCTCGGGAAGAGGGCCCAATGCAATGCGCGCTCGGCTCCACTCGGAAAGTCACTACCATGCACAAGTTGCCTCTGCTTTGACTGTTATCCTTCTCTGAAGACTGCACAAATATCAAGGTTGCTTCCCTGAATGCTGTGGAACACCACCGGCTGAGGGAATTGGTCACCGGCCATGGAGAATGGTCACCGGCCACAAATTAATCCATCGGCCGCTTATGGATGGCCGGTCGGCACTTCAGATGGCCGGCCGGCCGGCCAAATCTTCCTGCAGAATCTGTTTTTGACAGCAGCAGAGGGAAAAACATAACATGGCAATGCATTTCAAGCAATGTATGCACCAATCACACCCCTTAACATATTCATGACTCAAAGGGATATGATTCTCGATTCTCGGACCACCAATCGCGCATTTCCATGCATGATGGCCCAAGGAACCAAGTATGCATTTTGATATGGAATGCAATGCACATAATCAAGCAAAGGGGGCTCAACCTCTATCATACTCAACTCAAGAGGTGAAGCATGCATGCCAATGCAATGCATCCTAGGTATAGAGTCTAGTATGCAAAATGGCAAATGCAATGTGTAATGTAGGTTAGGGACATAACCTAAGTAAAGAAGCATGTAAGGCATGAAGCAATGCAACCTACAAGTATGCAAGACACAATATGGATGTTCAAGCATGCAAGCAAGCATGTGGCTTCATTCAATCATGCAACAACACACTAGTACACAAGGTGAGCATGCAACAACATGCAAAGGGGTGGACTTAAACTAATTTAGGCAGCCCTCAAACAAGCCTAAAACAGTGGCCAAAATGATGCAACAAAGGCTTGAAAACACACACACAAATATGCATCAACAAGGGCCTAAACATGGAGCATAAGCCATCAACTCTTCAAAGCATGAAAGGGATGGAAAATGCAATCATATAAGCACATCATGAGGTCTGAAATAACATACCAAGTGATTCCAAACCACTGAAACAAAGCAAGGATGGCATGCTAGAGAGGCCAAAGCTTAAGGCATTCAAGAGGGATTGCATGGTAGCTATACAAAGCAAGACATGAATGACTCAAATGACCTAAAACAGTCCCTTAGCACATCAAAATATGCATATAAGCTTCACAAAGCTTAGCCAAAACACATGAGCATGGTAGTCTAAATACTATGCATGTATTGAGGCAAATCATGGCATTACAAGGCATGTATGCTAAGCAAGCATGGTGTACCAAAACCAACTAAAAACAGAGCTATATCATGACATAATAAGTATAAATATCAGTCAAGGCATGGTCAACACACACTTAAACTAGATGCTCCCTCAAGTGGCAAAAATAGCCCTTTTCAAGGACAACAAGGAGAGGGGGTGGCCCTCTCCTTCCTAGGACCTCAAGGCACCATCCTCACCTCTGAAATCCCTCAAGATTTCAGTGGTGAGGAGGCCCAAACACAATGGTCCCGGAGCTCAATCAAAATGGCACAAAACAAAGGCCAAACAACCCTTAAGAGGGGGCAAACATCCCCAAAGCTTATGCTTTTAAAACACCCTTAACAAACTATTTAGAGCAGACAAAAAAAAGACTTTTATATGCTATATGCTAAGCTCAAAAACAGATGCAAGATAGGCTAAAAAAGCTTTGCAAAAATGGGGTAAAAAGGGACAAAAGTCTTACCCTTGTAGACCCTTTCACAAACAATGTTCCAGCAGCTCTTTTGGTTCCAAACCAGTCCAAAAGCTTCAAGAAGACCTCTGGTACCTCAGCAACTAAGAAAAAGGTGTGATGGTGGGTGTTTGTGCACAAAAATGAGACTAAACACACACTAAACACAAGAGAGAGAGAGAGAGACGAGGAGAGAGAGAGAGAGATAGAGGATATATGTAAACCCTAACCCTAAATCTCAAGCTCTGAAATATGTTGTCTAAGTTGTCTAACCCCTGACACAAGAGAGAAGAGGTTCTCTTTTATAGACAATTAGTCTTGTAAAGCTTCCAACGGAAGCTAACAAGAGGGCAATCCCTCCATACACGTGTATGGAGGGGGTGACAGTGTATGCCAGCTGCACAAAATATCGGCAAAAGCAAATACACAGTAGTCGGCCGGCCAAAAATGCAATTGGCCAAAAAAAGATAGCCGGCCGACCATCTATAGTGCCGGCCGGCCAAGAATTTGGCCGGTGGCAACAAAACACAGCCGGTGGCCTCAAGCCATAGCCCATGGAGTGTGGGGATGGCCCACAAGCCATTCCTTGCCCCTCCAAGGCAAAGCACAAGTGTTTGGTGCAAAACCAGACCAAAAACAGTCGAGTCGAGAGATCCTGAGGCAAGGCGCGTAGCCGAGACCTCCGGGAACTCAAGACGAACACAAACATGGATGATCACCGAGTGTTCAAGCGGTGACATCCAAGTCTTGAGGACGGTCCAAAATAGGGTGTCTACAGTTGCCCCTCTTTGACAGAACTCGAAAGTCATAACAATGACGGAAGTGAATGTCAAAGCCTAGAGACGACCCATTTTTGACAAGGCCAAAGACTTAGACAAACATGCAAGACAAACAAGATATTGCGCCGAAGGCAGGGGCAAAATGCAAGACAATGCACAAAGTCGAACATAGCTTATGATCATGCAAAGAAAGCTGTAACGAAGCATAATAATGCAACAGTTTTAAGCTAGCATACACCAAACTACAACTACAATGCAGAAAGGATGTAAGAGATTATGCAACTCTCAATACGTCTCACACAGAGGATACAATACCTGTCCGGTTTCATCTGGTTTGCACCAGCCTCAAATGAACCGTACATACAATATCGTACCTGAAAAGAAAGCAAACTTTACAGGTACAATATTGTTAGCAACATGCATAACAATGCAAAATGATATGCAATTATACAAAACTATGTACCAATAATGCAAAAGAAAATGTAATGCAATTGAATCATGATCCAATCATGAGCGGTTCAAAACCACACAAATGTCAAATAGATTGATGGAGGTAACAAGTCCGTCTACCATAGAAAAGGTGCCGCAACCCTCAAAGCGCTTACACATGCAGAACTATGAGTGATGTAGACGGACGCAAAGAACAAGTAATTGGGTGGAATGACATAAGTGGGGAATGATCCGCTAACGAAAAGAACATGATCCTAATGTAGGATGCAAAAATTACACTACAATGTAATATGTATGATGGATATGGCGCGCGGGGCCAAACCCAAATCTTACCTAGGAAAGGCATGGACACAAACAAACCACGTCTAACATAGAACGGTCATACAGAACTATGAGTGTATAGACGTGAAAAGTATGGGCACATACCAGTCCAAGCTCAATAAGGAAAGGCGCAAACCCTAGATGGAGTGATGCAATGGATGCATGCAGGCTATAATGCAACATGCACTGGAATGGAATATATACAATGATGAGGCACGCGGGCCAAACCAAATCTTGCCTAGGAAAGGCATGTACACAAACAAACTACGTCTAACATAGAACGGTCATACAGAACTATGAGTGTATAGACGTGAAAAGTATGGGTACATACCAGACTAAGCTCAACAAGGAAAGGCGTAAACCCTGGATGGAAGTGATGCAATGAATGCATGCAAGCTACAATGCAACATGCACTGGAATAGAATATATACAATGGATGAGGGCACGCGGGCCAAACCAAAATCTTGCCTAGGAAAGGCATGTACACAAACAAACTACGTCTAACATAGAACGGTCATACAGAACTATTAGGTGTATAGACGTGAAAAGTATGGGCACATACCAGACCAAGCAAACAAGAAAAGGCACAAACCCTAGTAGGAAGTGATGCAGTGGATGCATGCAGGCTATAATGCAACATGCACTGGAATGGATATAGTGGGATGCATTGACATATGCAATAAATTACAATGAAATGCATGACATATGATGTTGTTTTTTTTGTTTTGTTTTGTTTGAAATGCAAATGATGCATGCTGATGTAAACGCGTGACAACGCACGTCTTGTGATATGCATGACAATGCAAATGATCTTGAATGTGCGACCACGCGTGTCGCTCAAAATGCTTAGCGGCGACGCGCATCGCTTGAAATGCATGATAATGCATGTGAACTTGAATATTGCGACGACGCGAGTCGTTTGAAATACATGTATGATGCAACTTACCAAAAGTCATTCGGGCACGAACAATACCGAAGGACTTGACCTTCAGAGGATTTAAGGTCTCCTAGACCGACGTATTTAAGGTCTCGCCAGACCATGGCGAATGCATAATACTGCATGTGACCTTGCCAACAGTCGTTCGGGCAAGACAAACACTGAAGGATTTGCACCTTCAGAGGATTTAAGGTCTCCTAGACCGAGCGTATTTAAGGTTGCCAGACCATGGCGAATGCATAACAATGCAAGCATAATGACGTATAACTTAACACGTGTTCGCAAAACAATGCTGTGTGGGGCAACTTTCGAATCTTAAAGGAGAACAAAGGATACAAAAAGGATACACCTTGCACATATTCGAGTGCCACGCACAGAAGACACGGTCCGAGGTCAAAACGGAGGCCGGTTGAGCTTTGAAAATGCCATTTCTTGCACTGTCTTGAGAAATAAATGCCCCAAACTTACATCTGACCCAAACAAGTTATAGGAGGCTCACCGGCCATCAGGGGAGGTCACCAGCCATCCACCGGCCATCAAAACAATAACATATCACCGGCCAAATATTTGGCCGACCGGACAAAGATGTAGCCGACCGGACAATGTTGCTGAATCGGGGCAGTTTTGTCCTTTCGCCTTGGGTCTTATAAAATAGGGCCTCTAGCCCTATTCTTTTCACTTTCTCTTGGCCGAAATTCTTCCCCCCTCTCTCTAGAGTATTTTCCTCTCTCTCATTCGCCGTTTTCCTCGGTTTTAGGGCCCATTTAGTTATTTGATTCGCAAGTTCATCGCGTTTCGAACACTTTCATCGATCAAACTTCATTTCGGTGTAGTTTTTTTTTTTTTGATTTCCGCCTCTTGGGTTTGTTTCCCCCAAGTTTTCCTTGATTTCTGTGCTTTTTCCACCATTCCGGCTTTCCGGCCATCTTCCGCCCTTTCGGGGTTGACTTTTTTAGTTTGACCTTTCGTATTCTCATCCGGTTTCCACTTTCCCGGTCATTTTCACACCACCTTTGACATGGCGATGATATTCTACGGGGCGGGACTCCCCAGATCACGAGACGGACCCAGAGGCCAAGCTCCTCCCCATGAGCGTCCGCCCGTTCGACCCGGTGACCTTACCGGCCGGCGATCCACGTCTTGCCTCCCGACGGACTTTGCCAGTTTCAGAGCTTTGATAGGGCGATGCCTCTAGAGCTTTCTTGCGTGAGCCTACATCTCATCTGTCCTTCGACGTTTCTGAGTAACATTCCTTCCTCTGTTTTACTTTCCGTGACGTAGAACACTTAACCGCTAACTGCCATAGCTGATTATATTCTTTAAACTACTTAGCTCAGATACACTGATGCACTGTATACTGTAGTTAACTGTGAGCACACTTGCAACTGATATCTGTTTGAAACTGACACGTGACACACACACTGCATTTGCCCTGAACCACTCAAGCACACTGGCATTCGGTACCTATTTGAATCTGAACACGTGCACACATGCTATTATCTGTACTGAACCACTCAAACACGCTGACACATCACTCGTTGTAGTTCACTGTAAGCACACCGGCAACCGATAGTTGTTTTGAATCTGAAAATACGCACACATGCTATATTTGCCTGAATTCTGAATGTCTTTCAAAACTGGTATATTTAGCATCACTTCGCAAATTGTTTGTTTGAAAACAGGGAGATTCCCATACCGTCCGGGGGTATGGGAACATCGCGCCCGAGACTGGTATGCTGAGCTTACCCGATGCGGTTCGCCGCATCGTAGATCAGGCAGGCTTCGGCGCATTCTGCAGAGGACTATCCAGACTTACCACGAGCAGGCCTCTCCTCGATGCTCTAGCGGAGAGATGGGGGACACCACCGATTCCTTCCACTTCTCTGCTACGGGAGACATGACGATGACTCCTACGACTTCTCGATGCTCACCGGTATCAGGATAGGGGGTGATCTGATCCCCTTCGATACCGAACATGGATGAGTGGGAGGCCGCTCAGACATATTTGCTTGGCGAGTGCCACCTCTCGCACGTCCCGACTTCGTCCGATATTCCTGGTTCGAGGTCCAGTTTCAGGGGTCCAGTCAGCTTTGACCGAGGGGCTCTAATGACCCAGGAGGCGGTGGAGCAGTACGGCCCGCGACTTTTCTGATGTGTTCTGATGGACGACTTATTTTCGCCGACTGGGTGAATACCGTGCCCCTCTGCTTGCTCAGCGCTTTAGTGGATGTCACACAGATCCTGCCACTATGGACTGGATGGTGGCGCCGCTCTGGCTACACTTTACGGCTACATGAGCTCAGCTTCCCGTGGCAGCAGACAGTTGCTCGGGGTTATTGGGCGCGCTTCGGAGGTACGTTTCCTTTTTCTTCTTAACATTTTCATTTCTACTTTCTATTATCTGTACTCTGTACTGTACTCTGTACAATGCACACACTGTGGTCTGCTTTACACTGACTATATACTTGTACACACGACACCACACATACTCTGCTTTACACTGATTATATACTGTACACACGGCCACACATACTCTACTTAATACACTGCACACGACTCTGTTATCTCTATTTTATTCCGTATTCTGCTTTATTCTGATAAGCATACTGGTATTTATTCTGCAGTTGTGGGTCTACGCCTACTTTCCGAAGACTCCGCCGGTGGCCAGATGCGGAGACCCCTCTCGTCGTTCCATTTTCGCGCCGTTTCGACGGAGAGGTGCGTGCGGAGGCCTTGGGAGAGGTATGTTGACACCATCACCTCCGCAGAGATATGTTTTACTTGCAGTTCATTTAAGCTTCGCTTTACACTATTGTAGACAACCCCATTTTTGACCGACCTTAAGACTCAGACATCACTGAATGAGCGCTCGGTGATATGCATATTGTGCTCGTTCAAAAGTTTCAGAGTCCCGGCTGCAAGCCTTGCCTCCGGACTTCCGGACTCTTTCATGCCTTGTCTCGGTTTGCGAACCAGGCTCTGTTTTCTCTGGTTTCTCTTCCCGAAGGGAGGGAGAGGTCTCATAGATCGTCCCTCAGTGGGCGTAGGCTACGTTTCGTGGTCATAGGCCATTTTTTCCCATTTGGGAGCCTGGGTTTCCTTTTTGGAGCCGACGGCCGTGTGCCTCGGTTCGGGACCACCTAACCACCTCCGTTTGCTCCGATTTTTGGCACACACCTTGTTTCCTCCCTTTTGAGGAACACTGTGGCCCGAGAGACCAACTTCGTTGGTCGAACGCCACCTCCGGTGCTTAACAGCTATTTTTCGGGGCCCCCAGGCTGCGTGTTTCGGTCCCCGAACCTTCGCTTTGCATCCGTTTTGGTTCATTTTTTGGTAGAGACCTTATTTTCATTGTAAGGAAGCTTGTAAGAGGGTGGGAGGCCAGCAATTGTTCTGAAAAAGCCAGCTTTATTTCTTCATCGCTCTCCGTCGCCCGTTTTCCTCACTAAAAAAGCTAATGTTGACCACCCCGGGGCCACTTTCTTTAGCCCTAAACCCCATATTTGTGTTGTACACACCTGGGAGCCACCAATATGTATAGCCGGCCAGTAATTGTCCTTGACCCTTTTGAACCCCTCTAAAAGTTGGCTTTCTGTCTCCTGATTCACCATTTTCTGGGTTTTGACCACCTAGTTTCTGTTGTGCACACATGGGGAGGCCACCTTTTTGAGGGTGGCCGGCCAGCAATCTTCATTGACCCTTTTGACCCCTGGGCCGGCCGGCCAAAGGGGGTGGCCAGCCCGGCCCCTGAACCTTTTGAACCTGGCGCGCCTTGATCCTCTCTCCAAGTGTTGTTCCAGCTGTGCAATTTGTTTCCCCCAGATTTTGTATCCAGGGGGTTGCCTTTTGGGGGGAATTTGAATTTGATTTTCCCCTTTCCTTGGCCTCTCTCCCTCTTTAAAACAGCACTCTACCACCATTTTGAAGGGTTGACCAAAACCAGCTTGGGCATTGCATACAACTCTCCCTCTCCCTCTCTTCCAACCCTTCAAACCCTAACGGTTCTTGCACCCCCCTTTACACTACCACTCATAGCACCACAACTCCACCCTCCATTCAGCCTTTGAAGCTGATTTTCCAGAGGCTAGGAAGCATCATTCTTGCGACCACAAAAGTTGCTGAAGACTTAGGCCTACAAGGATAAGTCTCTTTCCCTCTCTTTTATATCTATTTTGCATGCTTTCTTAGCCTTTGTTGCTTGAATTTTTGGGCTCCGACCCAAACTGAAAATAGTCATATTTCAAGCTCTTCTCCATGTTTGATCAAGGGTCTTTCTCTGTTTGAGGTCTCCTCCTCCCCCTTTGTGTCTAAACTCTCTTTTAGACCTATTTTTGCAGATATTTTAGGCTTATTTGTGAGCTTGTTTGGGACCTTCGTTCCATAAACTGTGAAATTCGTCTTTTTTCGAGCCCCTCTTCAACTCTTGTTGAAGGCTTCCTCTGTTTGAGGTCAGCTAAGCTGCTACCACTTGCCTCTTTATCCCTCTTTTAGGCCTTTTTTCTTGCATGTTGTTTTAGCCTCACTTGTGGTTCATTTTCGAGACTTGAGTTAAACTGTAAAGTGCTTCATTTTGAGTCCCCTGTTCAACTTTGTGAAGGCCTCTTCACTGTTTGGGGCCAGGCTGCTATTCCCTTGTCTCTATTCTCTCTTTTAGGGCCATTTTTTGCATGATAGATTATCCTATTTTGTGTTCACTTTGAGATTTTTATAAACTGAAAAGATCTCCTTTAATAGTCATCTTCATGTTTTATTAATGCTACTCCTCTCTC
>NW_021026927.1:426614-454392 GCF_004153795.1 Camellia sinensis | reverse complement strand
AGGGTTCAAACCATGGCTATACAAAGCAAGCCCCAAAGGGCCAAGAGGACCTAAAATAGTCCTAAGGCAGGTCCAAACAAGACCGAAAGCAAGCTCGAAACTAGCCAACACAAGCTAGAACACAATGCCAAAACATGAGGCATGCAAGGCTACCAAAGAGGGTGTTACACTACACCTATCAAAACCAAACATGGCATAATTTAAGCAATGAAAAACAGAGTTATGACATGTCAAAGTAAGCCCAAAAACTCACTTAGACATAGAACGGTCATACAGAACTATGAGTGTATAGACGTGAAAAGTATGGGCACATACCAGACCAAGCTCAACAAGGAAATGTGCAAACCCTAGATGGAGGTGATGCAATGGATGCATGCAAGCTACAATGCAACATGCACTGGAATGGAATATATACAATGGATGAGGCACGCGGGCCAAACCAAATCTTGCCTAGGAAAGGCATGTACACAAACAAACTACGTCTAACATAGAACGGTCATACAGAACTATGAGTGTATAGACGTGAAAAGTATGGGCACATACCAGACCAAGCTCAACAAGAAAAGGCACAAACCCTAGATGGAAGTGATGCAGTGGATGCATGCAGGCTATAATGCAACATGCACTGGAATGGATATAGTGGGATGCATGACATATGCAATAAATTACAATGAAATGCATGACATATGCATGTTGTTTTTTTGTTTTTGTTTTGTTTGAAATGCAAATGATGCATGCTGATGTAAACGCGTGACAACGCACGTCTTGTGATATGCATGACAATGCAAATGATCTTGAATGTGCGACCACGCGTGTCGCTCAAAATGCTTAGCGGCGACGCGCATCGCTTGAAATGCATGATAATGCATGTGAACTTGAATATGCGACGACGCGAGTCGTTTGAAATACATGTATGATGCAACTTACCAAAAGTCATTCGGGCACGACAAATACCGAAGGACTTGCACCTTCAGAGGATTTAAGGTCTCCTAGACCGAGCGTATTTAAGGTCTCGCCAGACCATGGCGAATGCATAATACTGCATGTGACCTTGCCAACAGTCGTTCGGGCAAGACAAACACTGAAGGATTTGCACCTTCAGAGGATTTAAGGTCTCCTAGACCGAGCGTATTTAAGGTCTTGCCAGACCATGGCGAATGCATAACAATGCAAGCATAATGACGTATAACTTAACACGTGTTCGCAAAACAATGCGTGTGGGGCAACTTTCGAATCTTAAAGGAGACAAAAGGATACAAAAAGGATACACCTTGCACATATTCGAGTGCCACGCACAGAAGACACGGTCCGAGGTCAAAACGGAGGCCGGTTGAGCTTTGAAAATGCCATTTCTTGCACTGTCTTGAGAAATAAATGCCCCAAACTATACATCTGACCCAAACAAGGTTATAGGAGGCTCACCGGCCATCAGGGGAGGTCACCAGCCATCCACCGGCCATCAAAACATATCACCGGCCAAATATTTGGCCGACCGGACAAAGATGTAGCCGACCGGACAAATGTTGCTGAATCGGGGCAGTTTTGTCCTTTCGCCTTGGGTCTTATAAAATAGGGCCTCTAGCCCTATTCTTTTCACTTTCTCTTGGCCGAAATTCCTTCCCCCCTCTCTCTAGAGTATTTTCCTCTCTCTCATTCGCCGTTTTCCTCGGTTTTAGGGCCCATTTAGTTATTTGATTCGCGAAGTTCATCGCGTTTCGAACACTTTCATCCGATCAAAACTTCATTTCGGTGTAGTTTTTTTTTTTTTGATTTCCGCCTCTTGGGGTTTGTTTCCCCCAAGTTTTCCTTGATTTCTGTGCTTTTTCCACATTCCGGCTTTTCCGGCCATCTTCCGCCCTTTCGGGGTTGACTTTTTTAGTTGACCTTTCGTATTCTCATCCGGTTTCCACTTTCCCGGTCATTTTCACACCACCTTTGACATGGCGGATGATATTCTACGGGGCGGGACTCCCCCAGATCACGAGACGGACCCAGAGGCCAAGCTCCTCCCCATGAGCGTCCGCCCGTTCGACCCGGTGACCTACCGGCCGGCGATCCACGTCTTGCCTCCCGACGGACTTTGCCAGTTTCAGAGCTTTGATAGGGCGATGCCTCTAGAGCTTCTCTTGCGTGAGCCTACATCTCATCTGTCCTTCGACGTTTCTGAGGTAACATTCCTTCCTCTGTTTTACTTTCCGTGACGTAGAACACTTAACCGCTAACTGCCATAGCTGATTATATTCTTTAACTACTTAGCTCAGATACACTGATGCACTGTATACTGTAGTTAACTGTGAGCACACTTGCAACTGATATCTGTTTGAAACTGACACGTGCACACACACTGCATTTGCCCTGAACCACTCAAGCACACTGGCATTCGGTACCTATTTGAATCTGAACACGTGCACACATGCTATATCTGTACTGAACCACTCAAACACGCTGACACATCACTCGTTGTAGTTCACTGTAAGCACACCGGCAACCG
Source organism: Camellia sinensis (assembly GCF_004153795.1). Lineage (NCBI taxonomy): Eukaryota > Viridiplantae > Streptophyta > Magnoliopsida > Ericales > Theaceae > Camellia > Camellia sinensis. Next base: position 451,901 of record NW_021026927.1, on the reverse strand, counting down.
ATAGTTGTTTGAATCTGAAAATACGCACACATGCTATATTTGCCTGAATTCTGAATGTCTTTCAAAACTGGTATATTTAGCATCACTTCGCAATTGTTTGTTTGAAAACAGGGAGATTCCCATACCGTCCGGGGGTATGGGAACATCGCCGCCCGAGACTGGTATGCTGAGCTACCCGATGCGGTTCGCCGCATCGTAGATCAGGCAGGCTTCGGCGCATTCTGCAGAGGACTATCCAGACTTACCACGAGCAGGCCTCTCCTCGATGCTCTAGCGGAGAGATGGTGGGACACCACCGATTCCTTCCACTTCTCTGCTACGGGAGACATGACGATGACTCCTACGACTTCTCGATGCTCACCGGTATCAGGATAGGGGGTGATCTGATCCCCTTCGATACCGACATGGATGAGTGGGAGGCCGCTCAGACATATTTGCTTGGCGAGGTGCCACCTCTCGCACGTCCCGACTTCGTCCGATATTCCTGGTTCGAGGTCCAGTTCAGGGTCCAGTCAGCTTTGACCGAGGAGGCTCTAATGACCCAGGAGGCGGTGGAGCAGTACGCCCGCGACTTTCTGATGTTTCTGATGGGGACGACTATTTTCGCCGACTGGGTGAATACCGTGCCCCTCTGCTTGCTCAGCGCTTTAGTGGATGTCACACAGATCCTGCACTATGACTGGGGTGGCGCCGCTCTGGCTACACTTTACGGCTACATGAGCTCAGCTTCCCGTGGCAGCAGACAGTTGCTCGGGGGTTATTGGCGCGCTTCGGAGGTACGTTTCCTTTTTCTTCTTAACATTTCATTTCTACTTTCTATTATCTGTACTCTGTACTGTACTCTGTACAATGCACACACTGTGGTCTGCTTTACACTGACTATATACTGTACACACGACACACACATACTCTGCTTTACACTGATTATATACTGTACACACGGCACACACATACTCTACTTAATACACTGCACACGACTCTGTTATCTCTATTTTATTCCGTATTCTGCTTTATCTGATAAGCATACTGGTATTTATTCTGCAGTTGTGGGTCTACGCCTACTTTCCGAGACTCGCCCCGGTGCCAGATGCGGAGACCCCTCTCGTCGTTCCATTTTCGCGCCGTTTCGACGGGAGGTGCGTGCGGAGGCCTTGGGAGAGGTATGTTTGACACCATCACTCCCGCAGAGATATGTTTTACTTGCAGTTCATTTAAGCTTCGCTTTACACTATTGTAGACACCCCATTTTTGACCGACCTTAAGACTCAGACATCACTGATTGAGCGCTCGGTGATATTGCATATTGTGCTCGTTCAAAAGTTTCAGAGTCCCGGCTGCAAGCCTTGCCTCCGGACTTCCGGACTCTTTCATGCCTTGTCTCGGTTTGCGAACCAGGCTCTGTTTTCTCTGTTTTCTCTTCCCGAAGGGAGGGAGAGGTCTCATAGATCGTCCCTCAGTGGCCGTAGGCTACGTTTCGTGGTCATAGGCCATTTTTCCCATTTGGAGCCTGGTTTCCGATTTTTTGGAGCCGACGGCCGTGTGCCTCGGTTCGGGACCACCTAACCACCTCCGTTTGCTCCGATTTTTGGCACACACCTTGTTTCCTCCCTTTTGAGGAACACTGTGGCCCGAGAGACCAACTTCGTGGTCGAACGCCACCTCCGGTGCTTAACAGCCTATTTTCGGGGCCCCCAGGCTGCGTGTTTCGGTCCCCGAACCTTCGCTTTGCATCCGTTTTGGTTCATTTTTGGTAGAGACCTTATTTTCATTGTAAGGAAGCTTGTAAGAGGGTGGGAGGCCAGCAATTGTTCTGAAAAGCCAGCTTTATTTCTTCATCGCTCTCCGTCGCCCGTTTTCCTCACTAAAAAGCTAATGTTGACCACCCCGGGGCCACTTTCTTTAGCCCTAAACCCCATATTTGTGTTGTACACACCTGGGAGGCCACCAATATGTATAGGCCGGCCAGTAATTGTCCTTGACCCTTTTGAACCCCTCTAAAAAGTTGGCTTTTCTGTCTCCTGATTCACATTTTCTGGGTTTTGACCACCTAGTTCTGTTGTGCACACATGGGAGGCCACCTTTTTGAGGTGGCCGGCCAGCAATCTTCATTGACCCTTTTGACCCCTGGCCGGCCGGCCAAAGGGGGTGGCCAGCCGGCCACCTGAACCTTTTGAACCTGGCCGGCCTTGATCCTCTCTCCAAGTGTGTTCCAGCTGTGCAATTTGTTTTCCCCCAGATTTTGTATCCAGGGGGTTGCCTTTTGGGGGGAATTTGAATTTGATTTTCCCCCCTTTCCTTGGCCTCTCTCCCTCTTTAAAACCAGCACTCTACCACCATTTTGAAGGGTTGACAAAACCAGCTGGGGCATTGCATACAACTCTCCCTCTCCCTCTCTTCCAAACCCTTCAAACCCTAAGGTTCTTGCCCCCCTTTACACTACCACTCATAGCACCACACCTCCACCCTCCATTCCAGCCCTTTGAAGCTGATTTCCAGAGGCTAGGAGCATCATTTCTTGGACCAAAAGTTGCTGAAGACTTAGGCTACAAGGGTAAGTCTCTTTTCCCTCTCTTTTATATCTATTTTGCATGCTTTCTTAGCCTTTGTTGCTTGAATTTTTGGGCTCCGACCCAAACTGAAAATAGTCATATTTCAAGCTCTTCTCCATGTTTGATCAAGGGTCTTTCTCTGTTTGAGGTCTCCTCCTCCCCCTTTGTGTCTAAACTCTCTTTTAGACCTATTTTTGCATGATATTTTAGGCTTATTTGTGAGCTGTTTTGGACTTGGTCATAAACTGTGAAATGTCTTTTTTCGAGCCCCTCTTCAACTCTGTTGAAGGGCTCTCCTCTGTTTGAGGTCAGCTGCTACCACTTGCCTCTTTATCCCTCTTTTAGGCCTTTTTCTTGCATGTTGTTTTAGCCTCACTTGTGTTCATTTTCGAGACTTGATGTAAACTGTAAAGTGCTTCATTTTGAGTCCCTGTTCAACTTTGTTGAAGGGCTCTTCACTGTTTGGGGCCAGCTGCTATCCCTTGTCTCTATTCTCTCTTTTAGGGCCATTTTTGCATGATAGATTATCCCTATTTGTGTTCACTTTTGAGATTTTTTATAAACTGAAAAGAGTCTCCTTTTAAAGTCATCTTCATGTTTTATTAATGGCATTTTCTTGTTTGTGGTCATATGCTTCCTTGTATGCTTGATTGTCCCTTATTTTGAGCCTTACACCTAAGCTCTTGTTGCATGCTTGGTTTGGCCTTCTAGCCACTGAAATCCAGTGGATTTTCAGTGGCTAGCACACTGTTTTGAGCCTCCAAATCAGAGGGGGGTGACCCCCTCTCACCTTGACTTGTTTGGTGGTCATTTTTGGCCTTCCAAAGAGACCCTATCTTGCATGCTTTGAAGTCACTTTCCAGGGTCAATTTGGTGAGTTCTAAGACTGCCATATTTGATTTTCATAGTTTCTTATGCCATGCTAAGTGTCCACCTTGTATGTGCTTAATAATCCATTGCATGGCCCTCTAAAGGAGCTCATCATTTTTGCATGTATTGGTTGCATCTCCATGGTTATTTGGGCATATTCTCACATGTTTTATTCACTGATTTTTTATGGTTTGATAAGATTCCATGTGCATCCTATACCTGCCATATAACTCATGTTTGCTAGCCAATCTTGCATGCTATTTTAGTCCACCATGCTAGCATCGTTTCGCCATGCTTTGAACTGGAAATGTTCATATTTTGGGACTGCCTTGGCTTTGTCTTTAGACTTCATGATCAAATAATGCATGCTTTGTATGGCTATAAGTCATTCCATGTGCCCAGTTTCGAGTTTCGGGGTTCATCTCATGCACCGGGTGCCTTTTTTCCATGTTTCGGGGCTGTTTAGCATCATATTTCAGTGCTGGAATTTGTGAGTTTGTATGCCATCTTGCATCCCTTGCCATGCCTTGTTAGAGTTGCATGTTATGCCTAGGATCGGTCCTCGGTTTGCGTGCATGTGTGCACGCATTTCGATAGTCCCATTTTCACCTAATGGCTACTGATGTGAGTGTGGCTGAGGTCCACTCGTGTTGGTGTAAGTCCAATTGTGCATTGTGTATGCCATTTCATTTCGCAGCATTGTGTATGCTAGGTTGTATGTTAGAGCATTATGTATGCCTCGTTACATCGTGCATTGTGTATGCCATTTCATAGCATTGTGTATGCTAGGATGCATGTTAGGATCGCATTCATTCATGTCATGCATATTGCATTGCGCTTGGGATAGGAGTTAGCCCAAGCACGGGAAACGAGGGACGTTTCGTACTCCGAGTGACGGAACGTGTCTCAATTCCCAGTCGCCGACACTTCGGATTATCCATGATGGAGTCTAGGCCTTGTTGTGTCCATATGTGCATTCATTTCATATTGAGTCATGCAATTCGACTTCTCGGCCATCATGCACGAGATACGTGATTGGTGGCACGAGAATCGAGGACTACACTCCCTGAAGAGTAGTCACGCATACATATGTGAAAATACTTTGCCATGCCCCTTTGTTGCTCTCTGTTGCAGCAGATCAGAAATCAGCAACCTTCCGGAGCCTGGCACGCATCCCAAGAATAATTGCAAATAGAGGCAAACCGGGGCATCGCAAGGGATTCTCTGCACAAGGCAACCCGAGCATGCATCATTCATCATTTGGAACAGAGCTGAGGCGGTCCATGGATTTGCGTGCCAATTTACTGCTTTCCTAGATTAATTATTTAATTAATTAGGATTCTGTATTTATTCAGGACTGTATTATTTATTCATTTGGGACTGTATTATTTATTCGGACCCTCTGCGCAAGGGCAATGTTGTAATAAGTGTGCGTGTGTGTGATGTATGTCTTCCAACCCTACGTCTTTCTTCCATTTATTTATCAGCTTATGATGGTTAGATTAGGGTATGTTTCAATTAGCATACAGTATGATAGCATGTTTGCATTCATTCATCTGTCTTGCATGCACCGGGCTCGGCGCATCATACTAACTGCATTGTATCTCAATTCCAAGTTGAATACATGTTAGTTGTAGCATTTCACATGCCATCTTTAGAATAGCCGAGCCTATCTTAGTTGCATTTTGCATGTGTTGCATTAGGCATTTCTATATAGTTAGGATCATGCATGAATTTCTAACATAGCTTTTGTTTTGGCTTGGAATACTCGGTAAGTGTTTATGCTTTAGCATCCTTGCATGTGTGTGAGTGACTGCCATGATAGCATGCTTACCATGAGGCTATATGCTTATGTGATATAACTGCCTGAATGCCTGTGGGTGAAGGTTGGATTATTTGAATTGGAATAAATGCATTGACTGTGAGTTTTAAGCCCACTAGATAGGTGGCAAAATCATGTTTTCTAAGCCCATCCGAGGGTGACAAATCCACGTCTTAGCCTACTTGCAGGTAGCACCATCAAACCATTTTCAAATAAACAAACATGAAATGTTTTGTTCCAATTCAGGCGACCCAGTCTATACTTATATGTTGTGCGCATCACATAGTAAATCTAGGCTAATAACCAGAATAAGAACACATAATGTTTTCAAAAATAGATATCATGGTTAGTAGAGGCCGATCTTTGATCGGTCGAGCGGGGGTGCTCACGAAGTGACCTTCCCCAATCGTACCCAAGTTCCCGAGCCGAGGCAACTTTGGTGATGACGGACACATGGCCTTAGGCAAACGAGTCAGGATGTCCTAAATTTCCCCAAAATAAAGCATTTAGGTGGCGACTCTGTATCTGGCAAAGCAGTCCATGTTTGGCACTTCTTTCTAAAAAAAAAAATCTGTTTTCTCAAAACGATTTGCCGGATTTGGATTCTTTGGTTCAGATTTAGAACCGTGACATTTGAGAGTCCGAACTGTAGTGAGCCCAAACGAACAGAACGGACCTCAATCCTCCTGGGGCGTTCGGGGACGTCTACAACTGTATTGTCAATAATAGTAGATAACATCTGTATTTCATTTTCAGATCACCTGGCAGCCTTGGGCTCCATTGCCAGCCGTGATTCGGGATCGGTTTGCCGGTGCTGAGGAGACCTGGCATTTTCAGATTTTGCTGGAGGGCCCGGTCTATCGGGCTTGGTACCTGGGCGAGCGTTTCCTGTGCCAGACCCTAGGGTTACCAGAGCAAATAGTCCCGGTTCACCCTCCTGAGAATATGAGGGATACCGAGAGATTCACCGCCAAGCAGATGGCCGACTACACGATCGGTTGGGATGCGACCCGCTTTAGAGGCATAGGCGACTACAGAGAGTACGTGCAGACGTATGTTATGCGGCCTCTGAGCGGCGGCCGTCGAGTTGAGGGAGAGAGGCCCGCGGCGCCGGCAGCTAGGGTAGGAGCGAGGGCTGGGGTAGGAGCATCGAGGAGAGCTCGAGTCCGCGGCAGGGGTGGAGTTCAGAGAGGGCGCGGGGGTGGCTGGCCTGCACTGCCCACTTCACTAACATACAGAGCACAGGGTGGAGCGACCTACCGGATCCCCTTCGCTCCTCCTCCAGCTGACCAAGAGTTGGTCAGTTTCCATGACTTGCCTCTGGTATGTATTACTACTTTTTATGCATCTTGTATTGGCATTTCATTTCAGTTTATTTGATATTCCGCAGAATACTGATGCATCTGATACTTTTGCAGGCTTCTTCCGAGTATACCCGGCAATCCTTGGAGCTGAATGCCTCCATGATGGGGATGTTGCAGCGGACTTTCGACCTCCTGGCCCTCTATAGTATTTCGGTATGTTCTTCTGATCACGGTCTCAAACCATACACATAAGCCGCTTCACATAATCTGGTGCACAACACAACACTTGATAAGCTGCTCACGGCATTCATATACTGTACTCATACACTGCATTCTGCACTGATAAACTGCTCATAGCATTCGCACACTGTACTCATACACTGCATTTTGCACTGATAAATTGCTCACGGCATTCGCACACTGTACTCATACACTGCATTCTGCACTGATAAACTGCTCACGGCATTCTGATGCGTTTGCCTCTTATACTGTTCAGCCTCCTTTCCAGATTCCCACTGTGGGAGGTGTTCCAGCCAGGCCTTCTGTTCCTGCCGGAGGAGATGGAGAGGGCAGAGTATTCCCTCGCACCAAGGCGGGGCGCACTCACGTCGGGAGTAGCTCGTGGGCTCCAGTCCCTGATGACGATGACGAGGAGTCGGAGGCGGAGGCAGAGGCAGAGTCGTCGGAGGAGGAGACCGGAGATGGCTCGGACTCGGGCTCAGATGACAGCGCTGATGATGCTCTTGGACCTTCGTCCAGGAAGAGGATTAGGACGGACTCCCAGGCCTGAGATCCTTTGTCATTGATCCAGAATTTTGCTGTTTTTTTTGTTTTTTTTTTTTTCTACTTTTTTGTTGGTGGCTAGGGTACCTTGTACTACAGCAAGCAGATTTTGTTTTCAAAGCTATGTACTTGAAACAGACGGTGAAATGAAACAAACTTTTTATCTAAAAGAAAAGGTGTTACATTTATACATTTCTATATATTGCGTCTCATTGCATCATGTTACATCTCAATGAAATTGATCTGTTGTCTAAAAATTGAGCACTTGTATTGCAATAATCAGATGACTAACCAGCCAATAGCAAAACACACCCCAGCAACCCACTGCTATATTATGAATACACAGACCATGCTCTACTGGGGATCAGACTACATACAGCCCGTAACATAGCATTCAGTTCATTCTACACACGGCAAACCCTGAACAAACAGCCCAATCTGACAAGACGAACTACGAAGGTGAAACCAGTTGAAGTTGAAGCACACTCAGATGCCCCAAAATTTCCCTTTTCTTCTTTTGCTTCGCAGAAATGTGGAGAATGGCGTAGCATTCTGAGCATAAACGATTTTAACTTTTGAAATTAAAATAAAAAAAGGTTTTCAACCGGGGTACCGAGCCTACAACTGAACACAGTGAGAAAGATTCAACAAAAGGGTACACGACCTGAACACAACGAGACACACAAAAACGACTCAAGAAAAGAATCGAGATAAAACAAAAAGACACGACACTCAGACGTACACAGGGAGCCTGTTTCTCTGGGTATTATTTCCCACCCTTTCTCATTTGTGATTCTCACATCACTTGGCCCTCAAGCTCGGTTTTTCTCTCAAAACCCTTTTCTCGCTTTTCCTCTCAGCGCACATCTCTCTATTCTTTATTCTCTCATTTTTCATCCCTCCCCAGGGTGGTTGATAGATGAATAGGAAGTTGTGAGTTCACGCCCAACAGTATCAGCTCGCGGCTATTCCTTCTGGTGGCGTCCAGTTGAGATTCTGGATGGGAAATGAAGTTATCTTGATCCATTCCAATTCGTGCTTCACACTTGGTCTGATACCCCGTTGCTTGGAGGATGTGAGAGCTTTCTCCCCTGTTGCGGTCAGCTTCAGTTGTGCCCTTCTTGGCAAGTATGTTGGCGATGGGGGAAAGACAGGAAGCCCAACTCAACTGTGCCCCTAGTTCATCATTATGACCATTTTTGTTTTGGTTTTCTAATAAAACAATTTTGACCAATATGAGAGTTAGATTAACACACTTGTTCGATTTTTTATTTGAAAACCATGCAAGTCAGGCTATGAGCACTGAAAATTTTCCTTTTTTTGGGTCCCAGAAAATGGTCCAGTTTTGAAAAATAAAACAATTTTCAAGAAAACTAGTCATCCTCAGTAAAAATTCTCAAAAACTATTTTTTTGGCAAACGGCCGCCGCCCAACGAGCGCGGAACTCACTCTCGAGATGCACAACCTCAGATCAGAGGCAATGGAAAATTGCCCCTTGTTTGAAGGATGCTGCACGGCAACGGAAAGTTGCCCCTGGTTTGAACGGCGACTCATGGCAACGAAAAGTTGCCCCTTGTCTGGATGATGTCGCAGCATATTGTAAACAGTCCTCACTAGTGATGATCCCGACCGAACTTTCTCGGATACAGAGAAGACGAAGATGGTCAAAACCAATATATGGACACAGTCACTTTGAATGTGCGTGGGGCTGGACTTCAGGATGAAGTTGCCTACATATTCAAACATGGGAACCAAGGATGATTAAAAACCATTGCATGGACTTAGTCGCTATGAAAGCGTTGGGGGCTGGACTTCAGGATGAAGTTGCCTACGTATCCCAAACATGGGAATCAAGCCTTACGTAGTTCCGGTTAAGGTACACTCGGGTATTTTAACCTTCACCTTTTAGGCTCTAACTTTTGCCAAGGCGCCCGATGCGGGTTTTCGACCTTGCGAGCTTTTCTTTCCTTTTTCTTTATTCCCTTTCTTTTTTTCTCTCTTTTGTATATTTTATTTTTTTTCTTTTTTTATATTTTTCTCTCTTTTGTATATATTTTTTTCTTTTTTCTCTCTTTTGTATATTTCCCCCCTTTTTTTTTTGTATATATTTTCTTTTGCTCTAACTTTTGCCTGGGTCGCCCTTCCGGGTTTTCGGCCCAGCGAGCCGCTCAAAGGGTAAAAGTGTAACAAGAGAGTGGTTGTTGCATTGACTTACTGAAGGACCCATATTTAGCTCTTCGAGCAAATCGGACATTTTTGCCCCTAGTTTGGAGGGGTGCTTCTGTTCTAGCTTTACAGGCTTCTTCTGATGAGATATGATCTTCTTGATCTGACTTTGGTGCCTCTTGTTCGAGGGCTACTTCCAATCTGGCCATACATGCCTCTCTTGATGGTCGATCGTTGAACACTCTGAATTGTGGTTCAAGGCTTTAAAACAAGGGCTCGAGTCTTGAGGCTGAGAGCAATCCTAAGCTGCACAATCTCGAGAGTGATTCCACACAGGTCTTCGCAAGACCGCGCAAAACATTTTGTTTTTGAAAGTTTTTAAAGAAACGACAAACCGCTCACGCTGAAGATAGTGTGGAACCAGTCTGGATCAAGCCAGGGTCCTTCTCAGTACTCACACTGACAAGCATGATTTCAATCATTAAGGGCTTAGCACGCCTCTCTTTCTCTCAATTTGATCAAAGTTTGCAAAACCTGAGGAATTCCTTCCTCTTTGTTTTCACTGCAGTGTTCAAAAAGTTTTGAAAAACTTAGGTCAATGCAATGATTTTTAGGGCACAAGAGAACAGGTGGAATGTACTGCTGTTCCATTCAAGTCCCCTGGCGCAACTAATTCAGAATAGTAGTAAGCATGGAAACATGATAGCCGCAGCTGTTTCATTCAGATTCCCTGGTTGCAACTGGCTCCATGACAGAGACAGACTCAAAAGAAAGCAAAAGGGTAATTACGAAACAAAACGGTGTTCGAGGCAACAGCTCCGGAATCACCCGACATTCTATACAAAGGGGACTGACTCGCTACACCAAGACAGACCCATAAGCAAAAGGACTGACTTCTGACAATGAGACAGACTCAAAACAAAACAAAAGACTGACTCGACACCCAAACCAGAATTTACAAAACTAGCATTCACAGATGCTCCAAAAATGCGTGCCAGACGCCACATCCAAAATACGCCGAGCGCCGCCCGCAGGTGGTTCACTTCCTGATTACATACTCACAGTATCAGTATCCTCAAAATCCAATAACTGGGTAGTAACGGACTTGGCTGAGGTGGGCGGGAGGATAACTTCGTTGTCGATCAAGTCTTGCACCTCATGACGGAGGCGAAAACAATTGTCGGTAGCATGACCGGTTTGCTGGTGGTACGCACAGTACAAGGCAGCATCATGTGTAGTAGGGAGATTCTTTGGGAGAGGCCGAGGCTCCAAGGGTTTAAGATGCCCCCTTTCGGCAAGGATCTAAAGTGCCTTTGACAACAGCATATAGAGAGCGTGAAAGACCCTGCGCCCTCGGGGCAGGTACTTTGAAGGTTGAGTATTCTTGCTAGACGCACTAGCGAAAGGGTCGGCAGGCGCCGCCTTGGCTTTCTGATCTTTCCCAGGTGCAGGGTTGGGAGTGGAAGGAACTGTTCTGGCATGACGGGGCCTGTCACGATTTTCTAACTGGCTTGTACTGCCTTTGGTTGGAGTGGGAAAAATATCATCCACAGCCTTAGCTACAACTGCGAATACCTGTTGTTTACTCATCCCCTCGGCTTTCAAAGCCTCGACTGCCCACAGCAGTTGTTCAATGGGATCGGCATCTGCCTTCATTTTGTTCTTGCCTCTGGCCTCATCCTGATCGAGGGTTTGGGTTGATGTTGATACGTCATTGTTATAGTTGGAGGCCACCTCGGGTTGGCTAAGTTCGATCACAATCTGTCCCAACAGTGGGGGCTCCTGTGGTACAAAATTCCCGACATATGGTGCGGCTGGTGGCGAAGCTGACATCCCGTAAGCAAGATCCGCTACGGATCTCTGGAGGTCACCAATCATTCCCATCAATTCGAATGTGGTGGGCTCACGAGCCTGATACAACTGGGGGGTCCAGATCGGGTGCGCGACAGGCAACCTGGGTGGATGCAGTACATCGACATTGGTCTCGTTTTGCAGAGTGATTCCTTGATCTAATGCGACCGTCATAACCACAATCTCCCCTGAATTCTGTGTCATGATAAGTCCGCTGTACTGATTGGTGACTAACGGATCAGATATCTGTCTTGCCTCAGCAAGGGGGAACACTAGCTATTCTGTATCAACTCTCTGAACTGAAAGGAAAAACAAGTAGCGTTTCAGCCCAAATGGATCAAACACAGATATAGCCAAACAACTGTACTCTACTGCTGACCATTGTTGCCCGAAATCACTGCCCCCAAAATACTGAATCGGATACCCACAGATATAATTGATTCTCATAAACTGATACTGGTGCCCTCAGGCCTGATACTCAAACTTGCAAACTGATATGTTTCATGATTTATGAAGCATGTACAATAGATTTGTTAATATATTAGGGACACAAACACATCACATACATGCCCAAAAAGGTGTCTGAATTTTTTTGAATATCAGACATGTTTCATGTATTGGACATGTTCGGACACATCATAGAACACGTTGGGTCATTTTGTGATTTTCAAAAAAAGAGACTAAGGGTTTATTTTGAGAAGTTTTTAAAAAAAATGGCTCATAAGATTCATATCATAGCATAAAACTAGAGAACTTTTGGTGGAATTATATGATGTCAAATGGTGGAATTATGGAGTTCTAAACGATTAATAAATGAAAAATGCCATGGATGATTAGTTCTTGAATTTTTATTTTGTGGCTGTGTGTGTTTGCTATCTTGATAATGTTGTTGATGCAGCACACGCAGGTTTGAAGCAAGTTTTAAGCTAACTTAGGTTTAGGTTTAGTGAAATAAAGTTAGGGGTGGTTAGGGTTTTGTTATGAATGGTTTGGGCAGGAAACAAGAATTTGTGACAGAAGAACGACTGTTTATGGGTTGGAAGTCGTAATCTGTGAACAGAGGCAATAGGAAAAGAGAAAAAAGACGAAGAAAATTAGGAATTACTCCTAAAATCCTTTAGGCATCACATCTAGGGTTGGGTTGCATCACACAAACCCTAAAGAGGCTCAAAGCTCTGAAAATTATATAAATTCTGATTGTTCTTTTATTAGAAGCAATATATTGCTTTACATAGGATTAGAAGATTTCCTTAACCAATTAGGACCAAATCCTTTAGGCATCACACCTGCCCCGTTTGATTGGGGAAGGTCAGCTATGAGCACCCCCTCTCGCCCGATCCGAAGATCGGTCTCTACTAACCATGATATCTATTTTTGAAAACGTTATGTGTTCTTATTCCGGTTATTAGCCTAGATTTACTATGTGATGCGCACAACACAAAAATATAGACTAGATCGCCTAATTTGGAACGAAGCATTGCGTATCCGTTTGTTTGAAAAACAGTTTGAAATTTGCTACTCGCAAGTAGGCTAAAGCACGGATTTCAACGAGTTGTTCCAATTCAAACAACCCAACCTTCACCCACGGACTTCCTATGGACTGAGGAATGTGAGGCCGCTTTGGCCGGCCTAAAGAAATATCTGACCACAGCTCCAGTCCTCTCAACACCTGAACCTGGGGAAGAACTGTTTTTGTATTTAGCAGTTTCAGAACACGCAGTAAGTGCAGTGCTAATTCGAGAGGAAAAAGGGGAGCAAAAGGCTGTTTATTATGTAAGCAAAACCTTGGCCGATGCAGAAACATGGTACCTACCACTAGAGAAATTAATGCTGGCCTTAGTAATGGCTTCAAAGAAGCTGAACCATTACTTTCAAGCGCACAAGATTATAGTGCTAACAGAGCACCCACTGAAGTCCTTGTTACAACAAGGAGACTTAACTGGAAGAATAGGAAGATGGGCAGTGGCCTTGGGCCAGTACAACCTGGAGTTCAGGCCGAGAACAGCAATTAAGGGCCAAGTTTTGGCCGACTTCGTGGCCGAATTCACGCAGAATCCATCGAACATCGGGCTCCGTCGAGCCAAGATGAACGATGTCCAAGCAAACAAGGAGAAGCCTAGCCAAAGGCAAAAGAACAAAGAAAGGAAAAACTCAGACCCTGCAGCATTTACATCAGCGACTCCTTTCTCCTGTTTGTCGATGGGAGCTCAAACCGGCAAGGAGCGGGGGCAGGAGTAGTGTTAATATCTCCTAATGGGGAGATATTGGAACAATCCATTCGATTAGGGTTCAAGGCCTCGAACAATGAGGCAGAATATGAAGCATTGATTGTAAGACTAAAGCTGGCAGCGGCAGCAGAAGCAGATGAGGTAATAATTTTTTGTGATTCACAACTTATAGTGAATCAGACAACAGGAGAGTTTGCAACCCGAGATGAGAGAATGTCGGCATATGCAAAAGAAGTCATCAGGCTGGCAGCCTTGTTTCGCAATTGCCGACTTCTTCAAGTTAGCCAAGATGATAACAGTCACGCCGACGCATTGGCCAACTTGGCAAGTTCAATACAAACTGGAAAAACAAGGACAATAATGATTGACTTTTTATCGGGCGCGAGCATAGAACCACCGATCACAGAGCAAGAAGCAATGTGTGTGGACTTGGAACCAAGCTGGATGGATGCTATTGTTGCATTCCTAAAAGAGAGAAAGCTGCCAGAAGACCATAGGGAAGCACACAAGGTCAGATTGAAGTCGGCAAGATTCAATCTGACAGCGGACGAACATCTCTACAGAAGATCCTTCAATGGACCCCTTTTAAAGTGCGTACACCCTTTGCAGGTTGAAGATTTTCTATATGAAATTCATGAAGGGATTTGTGGAAGCCACGCTAGGGGCAGATCACTAGCTCACAGGGCCATTACCCAGGGGTATTGGTGGCTCTACATGCAAAAAGATGCAGAAGCCTACGTGAAGAAGTGTGAACAATGCCAAAAGTTCACACCTTTGATACACCAGCCAGCTGCTGACCAGAACCCTGTATCCAGTCCATCGCCATTTGCCCAATGGGCCATGGATCTCGTTGGGCAGTTGCCCCAAGCAACTGGGCAAAGGAAGTACTTACTGGTAGCAACAGATTACTTCACGAAGTGGATAGAAGTAGAACCTCTTGCCAAAATCCGAGACGTGGGCGTCAAGAACTTCATATGGAGAAACATCATCACCAGATTTGGCATTCCAAGAGCAATAGTTGCTGACCACGGAACGCAGTTTGACAGCAAACTCATTAAGAACTCCTGTACGAAATTCAAGATAAAGAATTACTTTTCAACACCAAGTTTCCCCAAAGCAATGGGCAAGCAGAGGCATCCAACAAAGTAATTTTGGATGGGTTAAAGAAGAGGCTGCAGGCAGCAAAAGGAAAGTGGGTAGACGAGTTGCCCAATGTACTCTGGGCATATCAGACTACGCCGAGAAGATCAACAGGGAAAACCCTCTTTGCCATGGCTTACGGCACAGAAGCAGTCATCCCACTGGAGATCGGCATCCCAAGGATCAGAACCCAGGGAGTAGAGAATGGGACAAATGATATACTTCTAGCCCGAGATCTGGATCTCTTAGAAGAACGAAGGGAGAAAGCTGCAATTCAACTCGCAGCATACCATCAGCAGCTTGCTAGAGCTTACAATAAGAAGGTCAATCAAAGGGATTTTCAAGTCGGTGACCTAGTCCTAAGAAAAGTTGTTGGCAACAAGAAGGATCCCAGAGAGGGCAAGCTTGGCCCAAACTGGGAAGGACCCTATAGAATTACTTCGGTATTGGGCAATGGAGCATACCGGCTTGAAGATAATGAGGGTAAAGCATTGCCAAGACCTTGGAACACTTGTAATTTAAAATTTTTCTATCATTAGATGTTCCTTGTTATTTTTTGAGGACGTCATCAATAAAATCTTAGCAGAATTCTCCAAGACTTGTGAATTGATAAAAGATGCATAATGTTGTTTCTGAATAATGAGAACCCAAGTGGAACTCAGGTTCACATTGGGGGCAGAGAGAAGACAAAAATGTTTAACGCTTGTTGAAATCTGTAGCAATTTACAAGTTGAAGTTAAGCCGATATATATTGTTTAATGCTTGTTGAAATTTGTAGCAATTTACAAGTTGAAGTTAAGCCGAGATTATTGTTTATCTTCACTTGTTGAAATTTGTAGCAATTTACAAGTTGAGGTTAAACCGAAGTAATACTTAACGCTTGTTGAAATTTGTAGCAATTTACAAGTTAAAGTTAAGCCAAGATTATTGTTTATCTTCACTTGTTGAAATTTATAGCAATTTACAAGTTGAAGTTAAACCGAAGTAATGCTTAACGCTTGTTGAAATTTGTAGCAATTTACAAGTTGAAGCTAAACCAAAATCATTGTTTAAGCACTTGTTATAACTTAAGAAAAGTTTACAAAATAGAAATTAAAACAGTATATGTTAATCCTTATTGAAATTTGTAAGCAATTTACAGGACAAGTACTTGCCGAGGTAAATCGTCAGGTGGCATAACCGAGGTGTGTCACCCCGAGAAGATTGCACAAAGAAGGAAGAGTACATAAGACATGCAAAATATTCTAAGTATAGAATCATGCAAAAGCAGTTAGAAGAAGACAAAGATACAAGCAGTCAGAAACAGAAAGTTGAGTTAGCATTCACAAAACAAGGAGGCACATCGGCCATATGCAAAACTTACATCGTCTAAAGAAACAAAGAAGTACAAGAGTACAAAAGACAAGAAAAGAAAAGACATGACATTAAAACTAAGATTCCCCAACATTGGCAGTAGGCTGGGTTTGGACGCCAGAGGACTGCTGAGAAGATACCTCGGCCGCCTTCTCCGCCGTGATCTCGGCATCAATTTGGGCAAGGGTTTCATCAATGCTTTTGTTGGCTATAGGAACGTTGGAGGATGCCTGCTCAGGGATAGTTTCCTTGACAACTCCATCACCTTCTTCATCTTGAGTCAAGTCCAGGACTTGCTTAATTGAAGGAAGGGACTTGGACGCAGTAGCCTCCTTTGCTTTTCTCACCAAGGCATCATCCTCTTCCTTATCTTCAAATTCTGAATCTTCATCGGACTGAGCTGGTGGAGAAGGTGGAGGGAATGGAAGAGGAATATCATCGGCATTTCTCAGAGGCGAATCATCAGGGACATTGAGTTTTTTCAGAAGAGACATCCAACCAAGGGTGAAACCCGTGTTGCATGCCTGCTTCACTTGAAGTTCATAAGCCTCAGTAACGTCGGCCATGCCTTGAGTGTACGCCTTCTCATCAGCTTCTTTGATTTCGGCGTCTTTGGTGGCCAGGGCCTCCTGAAGCTCCTTTTCGGCCTGGGCCATTTTCTCCTTGGCCTCTTTTCTCTAGGACTCAGCAACCTTCCTTATGGCCTCGACAAAATCGGCCTTCTCTTCGACCTCAGTCTGGGCTTTGATAACAGCCTCAGCCTGATCCTCCAACTTCTTCATTTTTGATTGAAGGTTTTTATTGGCCTTTTGAAAGGCAGAAAACTCCCTCTTCATGTCAACCAATTTCTTCCTATTTTCAAAGGCTTGCATGGAGAGAGAATGGGCATGCTGAATGGCCTGAAAAAACACAAGGCAAAAGTTATTTGAAAAATTTTACAAGTATGAAAAGGAGAAAGAAACACTTACTTGAACAGAACGTTGAAGCATGAAAGCATAGTTCTCATACTCGCTCATCTTGGCGTTCCTGTCAAGATCGCCTGGAAGAAGTAGAGCAATACTGAGGGCGACGCCGACATTGATGTCATCGGCGCTATCACTAGCCATAACAGGCTTATCTTCTGGAGTAATTTCAGGTGCCCAAGGGACGTCTGGTATTTTGGACCCCGAGGTCGTTGCAGAGGATGACCTCGGCTTTTTTGATTTTTGAGATTCTGATGGCTGGGTTTCAGAGCACCTCTTCCCAGTAGAGGGTTGAGATTTGTCACTCCCAGCCAGCTTGGAAATAGGTAAAGTATCCTCAGACTCAACCTGAGTTACTTTAGCCTTTGGCTGAGCCTTTTTAACTCTTTTCGGCTTCGGTGGTGGCATGGTTTGTGTTGGCTGAGTTTCAACATCAGAAGGGAGGCTGGCTAAGAGGTCTTTTGCAACTAGTTTTGGGCGGCCCATCTCGGCAGTAAGGACAAGTCGTCGCCGACGTTTTCGTTCTGATATTGGGACTAGGTATGGAGCCAAAGTTGATGGCTGATCAACTGGATCGGATGTTGATCCTTGATCTGTTCGTGATGTGGATGCAGTCAATGGAGTTGTAGCAGAGGGTGGAGAAAGGCTTTTCTTCTTCCTTTTGGGAACGTCGGGCAAAGTTGACGAGTTTATCTCTATCTAGCTGAGAGTCTAGGATGAGCATTGAGCCAAAGTTCATTGAAACTAAACTTCTACACGGATCAGGTTAATGCTAGCTATAAAAGTAAGGCACCATCGTGGGTCTAAAGTATGCTTTTTAGGCTCTGTCTAGTGAGTTAATCACTATTGGCTATCTTTGAAAGATAATTACTGACTTGATTGTCGGAGTGCACCCGGGTGAACGAACCACCACTGGATTCGTATCTTTCTATAATAGGTTGTTCGGGCTTAATCTATTTTATCGATGCTCTCCTGCTGAGTTTCCCTGTTTAGTTTGTGTGATCAAAAATGAACACCCACATGAAGTATATTCTTGGAACACTAGAAGATACAATTGTCATTGATAGAGTCGCAAATAAATTGAAATATTTGTGAGTTCGGGAGGGCTCAGTGCAAGTCAACTTGTAAAACTTAACTCGTTTATTATTCATTTAAGTAATAGGATAAACGTTTTATTTAGATTGTTAAATAATATAAAATATCTTTTAGATATACATATTTAATATAAAATAATATTTAATGAGCTAACAAACATTGATTATTGACCTAAATTTTTTGCTTTTTATTATCAGTTTTCAAACCGAACACAAACATGATTAGTATTAACTTAGTTGAGTGTAACTGGGACTAAATTAATTTTTTATCCGAACTTCGGAACGATAAACAAACCAATCGAGCTATACTGATTATACGAAATCGACTGAAGTAAAATAATATTAATTGATCCAACGAATTAAGATTTGTTTTTTCAACCTATTAATTATTACTAGTTGGAATGAAGAGACATGTTGGGCCGCTCCTCATCCCCTTGTGGATTGATTTAGGCGTATTTCGGCAAGTAAGTTAAAAGCGAGTTTTTTAATCTTTTTAATTTTTTAATTTTTTTAGATTAAATCACCTTTTTATTTTTTAACATACTTTTCCAAAAAAAATTTAAAAAAATTTAAAAAATCAACTTTTCCAAATAACCTTTAGGACAACCAATACAGGTGTAGTTAAAAAGTTCAATATTATTATCAATGTCATTATGGTTATTATTTATTTATTTTTTTTTTATAAAAGGTCTCATATTTAACTTTTATGAAGCTTAAAAATATTTGGGGTTAAACAATAAGACATTCAGGTCATAAATTTATTTTTAAATTTTGTGGGTTATTAGAGCCAAATTCTAGTTTCTTTGGATCAAAACGATATAATTTGTTCAAAATAACAATTATATGTTAAAATCAATTTATCGGTTAAAATTCATCAAACTAATTATCTGTTAAAATGTGACGCATATCACTCATTCAATAATCTATAGGTTGAATATCACACATTTCTCTACCTTACCACCACCACCTACTATCGTCAGCCTCCTATCACCGTCGTTGGAGATTTTTCTGACTACTTTTCTAGTGCTGGTGACTTTTTCGGCTTTTTCTTATCACCGGATAAGATTTTATCTTGAATGTAATATCTTATACCTCTTTTGGGATGGACTTTCACCAATTTCACTAAACAATACACCTACTTTGCAAGTAATTACATATTTTTCGGCATTTTCTTATCACTAAACAAGAATTTAACTTTAATGTAACACCTTATATCTCTTTTGGGATGGATTTTCACTAATTTTCTCTAAACAATACGCATGCTTTGCAAGTAATTGCACGTTTTTATAAGTTGGGGTTTGACAATTACTTTTTTCAGTTTTATTTATTTTTTATTTTTTTAGCTTGTTTGTAATATTAAAAAAAAGTTTACGTATATGGTAATTGTTAAAAAAATAATTTGTTGTTTTGGACACACACAAAAAAATAAAAATAAAAAAATGTGAGCCTTTTCAAAATTTGTGTGTAAAATTTTCCTATTACCACTACGGTGTTGTAGCGTCTTGGTTAATATAACTAATTATGCAGAGAGTAAAATCATGTTTCGCATAATTATTTTAGATTCTGAAAATAATAATTTTTTTTTTTTTATGAAAAACGTATTTATTTAGTCAAATAAAATAACTTATTTATTTTTGAGAAAATTACACGTCAGTGGTAATTGCAAAAAATTATTATTATATATATATGAAAATTTTATCATTTTAATTATTAATATTGATAAAATTTACCACTAATTTGTAATTATTTTTTAACTTATACTGATTTGAAATTCCCTTTTTATTTTTGGGTTAATTACAAAAAAAAAAAAAAAAAACTCAGGGTTTCGTATGTTTTTCAATTTGAACCCCATAATTTCAATTTCGACAAATTAAACCATAGAGTTTTATCCGTATTTCAATTTGGCCCTCCGTCCATCTTCGTCATATTAAGCTAACAAAAATCTAGGCAGAATTTTATATTCAAACTCACATATTCAACCACGTGTATCTCCTTTGTCGTAACTCTGTTTCACCTCATTTTTGCGTCGTAGCACTTTCCTCGTGGCCTAGTTTTCTTTCCACTCTTCAAACACTTTGTTCCACTTCTTTTTACTTGCCATCGGTCCGAAAGTTGGTCAAAAATAAGATTTTTTTCTCTTCAGACAAAATTTTCAGATTTAAATCCACATATTCAGGTACTTATATCTCCCTCGTCGTAACTCCATTTCACCTCATTTTTACATCGTTAAATTCAACTCATGGCCTAGCTTTTATTCTATCCCTCATATGCTTTGTTTCACCTCTTTATGATTGTTGTCGGATCTCCGAAAGTTGGCAAAAAATATGCTTTTCTTTTTTTTTCCCCCACTCTTCCTCCTCCTCCTCCTCCTCCGCGACTCCTCCTGGTTTGCTGCTATTGCTACTACTGCTTCATCATCATTATTTGCAAGATGAGTTGGTGGTGGAAATGGTGGCGGTGTTGTTGAGTAGTGATAGGTATATACAACTACACATAAAATCAAAAATCAAATGGGTTGGTGAGCATGTTAGGGTGCATTGGTTTCCAATCAAGCATCATCCATTGCATCTACACTACCAAAATTAATGATGCGATAGCAGCAAGAAAAAGAGAGAGAGAGAGAGAGAGAGAGAGAGAGAGAGAGAGAGAACTTATTTTTTGTCAACTTCCAGAGAGAAGTGGAACAAGGCGTAACAGAGATGAAATGAAAATTAGGACATACAATGAATCTAACGATGCAAAAGTGAAGTGAAACAGAATTACGCTAAAAAAGATATAAGGATTTGAATGTGGGTTTGAATCTAAAAATTCAACTGTTGAAATGGAGGTCTTCGTTAGTTCATCAAACGGAGATGGACGAAGGGGGTCAATTGTGACATAGAAGTAACATCAGGATTTTAATTGTTAAAATTGAAACCCTGATATTTAAATTAAAAAACACACGAAACCCTGAATTTTTATTTATTTATTTTAATTTGCCCATATTTTTTTGTAATTTAATAGGTAAGTGAGTGAAAAAGTGATTGAGAAGAAAAAGAAAGAAAAATTGATTGATTGATGTGCAATAGAAAAAAATGATTTTGGAATTTTTTTCTCCAAAAACATGTTTTGAGAGACAAACCAAATATGTCCAATATGCTTTAAAAAATGTCATTATTTATATGCTAAACTATATTGCTCTTCTTTGAAATTCAGAGTATTTCAAAGAAAATATAATTAGTCTCATAATTTTAACATAATTATATTTATCTCGCGCTAAAGGTATCAGAGCTAAAGCAGATAATGTGAAAAGACAAAAATAAAAAAATATATATACATTTCAATATAAAAAAGATAATACCATTCTTCGATTCATATAAATAATAAATTATTAATGAAAAATAAGTTAGATGTTACTTGAATTAAAATTTTGAAAATTTAATATAATTATACCAAAATTATAACGCTTCTAAAAATATCATAGTAATTTATCCCTTTTTATTTTTATTTTTTTTTTGCTCCATTAAGAAATGGGATATTTTTAATGAGAAGCTGACCCATCTTAATGGATAATTTTAATTAGGAATTTTGTTACACATTTAAATAAAATAAAATAAAAATAAAAATAAAAAACAGAGCAGAAAAGAATCAAAAGTAGAACTTGAACACCTGGCTAGGGGAAAAATTACCGTATGCTTCCTCACTTAGATAAGAAAATAAACAGAATATTGGATCCCTTCAGTCTGTAAGAAATAAGCTGATGGAAGCAAGAACATTGACAATCAACCTGACACAAACAAACTGATAAATTTACTCCTTTTTTTGTTTAAAACTTTTATTATTAGATCTTAAATTATTTTCTTTAAAATTCAAATGTGATTATGTGCTAAATGATGAACACATGCCTCTCCTAAAGATCCAAAGCATGAAAGAAATAATATAATATGTTTGAATGTGTGCCTGACACATATAAGTGTCCAATGAGTGCTCTTTGTCAGTACTGCTTCATATGCATATCACATTGGAAGCCACACCAACATGTTTCCACAAAATCTGATGGCAACCCATCTATTCTTGAGTAGTAGTCAGTCCTAGTTTATTCATCATGGTTGCATAGGAAGTACTCACCTGCACTCATCTCGTATGCTGACAAATCAATGGCATTCTGCGGACAAGGATAGGTTGTGTTGTGCGCGGTAACTTTCTCTTCTTGTTCATCGTACACAATCCGAATTCCAAACTCCTTCAACTGATATTGTTCTTCCATGTTCACTGAGATAGTCACTTCATCACCACCGTTCATTAGTTGATCCACAATCTTCCAGTCACTTAACCATATCATATCTTTGCCTTCGTCTGCTATGCCTGTGAACGCTGGCCGATAGGTCCATTTCAAACCCTTGGTCTTGTTATTGACTCTAATACATTCATACATCCACTTTGACTTCTTATAATCCGAGTTAAGTGCATAGGAAACGCACACGTTCAGGCCCCGGACCTTAACACTAGGAGGTGAAGGCACATTAAAAGATATCGAGGACCCCGTATTCTTAATGCTGAACCAACCTGGAACTTCATTCCTGGGAAGAAATATGCTATATATGCCACATTCATAGAGTCCCTGTTTGATAAAATTCAAAATTATATTAATGATAATGAAACACATATGAGAGAACATTCAGAGAGTCCCTGTTTAATAAAATCCAGAGTTAAATTAGTGACACAAATATGAGAGAACATTCATAGCCTTTGTTTAATAGAATTCACAGTTATTTACAGTTAAGGCAAATTGTTGGGCCAAATCAGTTTGACAAAAAAGGCTTAATTTGCTTTAGTTTGGTAAAAAACAAAATAAAAAATAAAAAATTATTTTAAAGCTATTCAATATCACACATCACTACAATGAGATCATTGTAACATTCAAATCTATAGAACTCAAACAATCAAAAATGAAATAAACTACACATGATAAAACAAAACGCTTTCTTAGATTTAATTGTGAAACAAACAAAGAGTCAATCTGTCCCTCTTCTAGTTAATGGTGTGTCAAGTTTCTTGGGAGAAGAAAGAGAAACATTTAGAGCATCTATATAATTTTAAAGGGAGAAAATTGACAACATTAAACATTATATTAAAAAATATTTTTTTAAAAGTTGTGGGGGTACGTGCCCTCTTGGTCTCATGGTGGCTCCGCTGCTAGCTATATTAATGACACATAAGAGAGAGAGAGAGAACACCTGGAGTACTGGAGTTTTTGTTTTTGTAAGCGTTAGGTTATTGAACAGTTCCACCTCAAAACTTCCCATAGATTCCAACTGAGCCAAGCCCAAACTCTGTATCATTTCTGAATAAAAATTTCCAATGGGTTCCAACTTGAACAATTCCTGAACATGAACTAGTTTTACACAGCCATATGAGCTCAGCATTAGTGAATTCAACAGGTTTGGTAGATTTGTTGCCATTTGCAGCGATTTGCATCCATATATTGACAATGCTTGTAAAGTCATCGGAAGCTCTGGTAGTGTGCGGAGCCTTGTGCAGCGCTCTAAATCAAGTTGTTTGAGCACACTAAGATTTCTTATGCTCGCCGGTAGGCTACTAATTGGATTGTTGCTAAGTCTTAATGCCTGCAACAAGGGCATGCTACTTATATCCCTGGGAAATGAATCATCGGATATACTGCAATCTGCAAGGCTTAGCCATACTAAAAAGCTTGGTAAAGAAGCCAGTGAAAATTCTAGGCTTTTAGTAGGTTTTGACACCAAAGACTTGATTACTCCATGCCATGATTTAATCTTTCCTGTGGTTGAGGATAGCAGATTTACTCCATCTGCTTCAAACTCTCTCAAAGACTCCATCTTGCACAAATCTGTAGGCAACTCATCAAGCTTCGAGCAACCCGAAAGATTGAGTTTTTCAAGGGTATTAAGCTGACAAATTTTCCTTGGAATTTTCCTAAGATTTTTGCAGCCTTTTAGATTCAACAATACTAGTCTCCCTAGTTCCACAATGGATTCATGGACCTCAACCAAATTGATACAATCTTTAAGAATCAACCTCTCAAGATTAGGGAGCTTTGAAAAGTCAGGTGAACTGGTAAGGTCATAGGAACGAGAGAGATTGAGGATCTTCAGTAGTTTGAGCAACTGCCATAAAAAAACGGGTATATTAGTATGCCCTATTATTAGACAGTAGTCAACATAATCCCAAAATAAAGTTCTTTTTTTTTTTTAAAAAAGGGAAGTAGGATAAAAGAAAAGAAAAACTAATCAAACCTTGGCTCCCTTCCAAAATTGTCGCAAGCTGCTATGGGGCAAGTCCAGAACAACCATGTTCTCTAGAGAAAAATCATTAGGTATAAATGTTAAAGGGAATCCATGCCAACACAGCCATCTTAACGTCTTGGGAAATTCATCATAGCCTCCGCTGAGTGGTACATCATAAAGCTGGAGTATTCGTAATTTGAGCATCGGTGAAAACGCATCAGTTTCTAAAACTGCTTCATCTGACTCCATTAAGGAAGAATTTATGGGAAGCCAAGACAAGAAGCCTAGGCGACGTCGCTTCGATGAACTGCCTTCAAAAATCATTGTCGATTTCCCAGAAAAATCTTCTAAATGGTGTTGTGCATTATTTGCATGCTTGGTTCGCATATCTTCCTTCAGTTCTGGCAAGTCGAGGATTAGGCCTTCAATTGTTTTTGTTCCCTGATAAGAAAAGGAGCGGATAGCCACTCAAGTGACGCGTTGCGCCTTGAAAATGAATCCTACTTTGAATCGTTTAAATGCTAGGTCGTTCCCCTCAAGTGACGCGTTGCGCCTGCCTCCGGGTGTTTCGAAAAGTGAGCAAGGGGCGCCGCATCGACGCCTGGGTGCGGTGAAAAATGGGCAAAGGTTTCCGCGTTTTTCTGGACGAGCGCGGGTAAAGAAGCTAGTCCAAGACTATAGGTTTAGGATAGCCACTTGGAACATAGGAACCTTAACTGGTAGGACGATGGAATTAGTAGATGTTATGATTAGGAGGAGAGTTAGTATAGCTTGCATACAAGAAACTAACAAGCTATGATATATGTATTGTTTTGACAAGGACCTTGGAAATCATTCATTTACCCCTTTATTACTTATATCATTCACTGAGTATCCAAGCTCACCCTCCCTATGTATATATGTAGGTAACAAGCAAGAAG
>NW_021026927.1:411148-425090 GCF_004153795.1 Camellia sinensis | reverse complement strand
AGTTACCAAGACTTTTGTCATAACTTGAACCAAGGAGGTAAATGTTAAAAATATGGAAATTTTCCAAGCCCTATTGTTGTAAATATATATTTAGTTGTTCTGCAAACCTGTGTCCTACATTTGACATGCCTATATCATGTTGTATCTGTATCCTGTTTATATATCTGTGTTTCTTAATAATTATTCAAAATTGCTCCAAAGTAAGAAGATGTTTCTTCCAAATTAAATAGACACAGAAATGAACTGAATATGTCCAGCTCAATAATCCATAACTCTTATGAAAATTTCTTGTATAAGCTTCAGAATTAAATATTCAACTTAGCAATGACACACAAGGCCATAGAAAAACATACCACTTCCGCACCATAGACGGCTATTAGACCAGCTATGTTGTATGGGACGGAGTGTTGGGCAACTAAGAAACAACATGTAGATAAGAGATCGGCCGCTGAGATGAGGATGCTAAGGTGGATGTGTGGTAAGACTAGACATGACAGGATTAGGAATGAGTGTATTCGGGAATGGGTAGGAGTAGCACCGATAGAAGATAAGTTGAGAGAGAATCGTTTGAGATGGTTTGGTCATATTCAACGGAGACCAACAGAGGCAGTAGTGAAGAGATGCGATGCTGTAACGGTAGATGGAAGTGTTAGGGGACGGGGTAGGCCTAGATTAACGTTGACTAGCGTTATAAATAGAGATATGAATCTACTTAATTTGACTAATGAAATGGCTTTTGATAGGGCCGCGTGGAGAAGAAGGATTCATGTAGCCGACCCCATTTGATGGGACTTAAGGCTTCGTTTGGTTTGGTTTGGTATAAGAAAAGGAGCGGATAACTAGCTGCCACAGTGGAAAAAACATATAAATTAACTACTAAAGTATAGAACTTACAGTTTTTTCTTTTAATACGCTGAAGGCATCCTTGTGATCCCACACTCTACTGCGTCTTCCAAGTTCCTTTGGTGATTCTTGGCGAATAATTTCCCTACCCATTTCTCTGAGCAATTGATGCATCATAAGCTTCTTGTAAACTTCATATACAAGACATCTACGCATGAGATTTTGAACCCCAACTTCTGTGTAGAAATCACATCCATCTAGTATTGTAACCATGTAATCTTTGTCCTCTCCAACAAAGAAACAAACAATATCAAGGAATAAATCTTTGTCATGATCGTCTAAACAGTCATAGCTTACTTGAAGTACGTTGTGGATTTTGACATCAGAAAATGTTCTCAATTTTGCTAATGCACTTTTCCATACATCAACACTTTCACCAGATAGAGAACAACCTAAGACCTCAAGAGCTAATGGAAGACCATTGCAATAGGATACTATCCTTATTGACTGCTGCATGTAAGCTTCAACGGGATGGTCTTGTCCAAAGGCATGTCGACAGAAGAGACAAAGCGCCTCAGTGTCTTTCAATTTTGTAACCTTGTATATTTCACACGCTTCATGAGCCTTTAGCATTCGATCATGTCTGGTTGTTATGATAATTTTACTTCCTGGATGAAACCAGTCTCGCATGCCAAATATTGCATTTAGTTGGTCCAATTGATCTACATCATCAAGAACAACAAGAACTCTTTTACAGCACATAGCATGTTTGATCTTAATGATTCCCTCATCAACGTTGTGTAGTTTTTCCTTTTTCCGCTTGACAATATCTGAAACAAGTTGTTTTTGCAGACGAACCAAACCTCTGGGTTGTTTTGAAGTGTCTCTAATATTTGCGAGAAAACTGCTGCCATCAAATCTTTCAAAGTTTTGGTTATAAGCAGTTTTTGCAATGGTTGTCTTACCTATTCCACCCATCCCATAAATCACCATTATGCCAATATTGCTTGACCCATCTTGCAGCCACAGGTTAATGTCTTTTACACGAGAATCTATTCCAGTTGGGTACGGGGTAACACTCAAAACTGTGCGATCCATTTTATTTGCAATCTCTTCAACAATTATCTTGATAAACTTTGACTCATACCTGCAAATTGTGTTGGCGGAAAAAAAGCCAAAGAAAGTATGTAATGAACAAAGCTTTAAGAGGTCGTATTGACACCTCAAAGTGAGGGTAATAAAAAATGCATCAGGGCTTTGATTTTTGGGTAACACTCCCTAAAAGCTTGTGCATCACAATTTGAGATGTGCGCCTCATGTGCGTGTTGTATGCCTCTTACGCATAAGCATATGAGGAGTATGGATATGGAGAGCTTGTTTTGGGTAGTTGTTAAATTTAGTCTAATACATGATTCTTTATTTTTTTTAATATATAAAAAATGAGGATAAATTACAAATACACCCCCTGAGGTTTGATTAAAATACAAATTGTCCCCTGTAATTTTAAAAATTACATTCCACCCCCCTGAGATTTCTAATTTCATAACAAATCGCCCCTTTAATTAATAAATCATCAAATCAATTAACAGTTTTTAATGGTATTAGAAATATGTTTCAATTAACAATTTAGGTAATTTTATTATTGTATACGAGAGCAATTATGAATTTTATTTTTTTAATCAATTCTGTTAAAAAAAAATTTTAACAAGGGGGTATTTGTAATTTTTCAAACCACGGGGGACAATTTGTACTTTAAGCGAACCTTAGGGGGTGCATCTGTAATTTACCCAAAAAATTAAAATAAAATAAAATAAAATAAGAACTTTTTTTTTTTTTTTTTGTAACTACATTCAATGGGGAAATCAAGTAGATTCTTTTTTTTTTTTTTTTGATATATAAATAAACCACTTTATTAGAATAGCATCAAGATGATGCAAAAGAATACAAGAAGAAACCCCAATAGGGAAATCAAGTAGATTATTTCCAACCAAGGATTTGATTCCTTGGTTTCATGTTTCCATTGAGTCCAATATATACATTGAGTGTGAATGAGACACGTTGTGAGAAGAGTGGATTTGTTAAATAACAACTATTCAGGCATAATTTCAAATCCTTGTATTTTGGTAATCAAATTCATGTGCAGATTTGGCTGGCCTAAAAATATATATGCTGCGTGGTCATCTAAACAAGGCTTGAGGATTTTAGGCCCAGATTTCCAATCTTCTTCATTTGAAATCCTTATATCCAAATGGAGCCTAAATGTCTTCGTCTTTGTGTATTTCAAAGCAAGTATTAATGCTCTATTTGGTTCACTGGAATGACTTGGAATCGAATGAAATCATCATTCCTTAGGCCCTCTTATGGAATGACCATTTCCTTAAAATGATGAATGATGATTTCATATGTAATATATTTTGTCATTATTACTTTAGTCAACCAAACATGAGAATGAACATTTTGATGGAACAATCATTCCATTCCGCTTTATTCTAGTGAACCAAACACTATCTAAGAGTACATATGGAATGGAAAAAGATTAGTAGAAGCACCCCAGCAGTAGTAGATGCATTTTGTTCCGTTAAACACATTATGAAGAGTGGTAAAGTCCCTTAGTTATGGTATGTGAATTACGGCACCTAGAGAGAGGTATTGTATAGAGAACTGTTGGTACAGATTGAATTTATTGATTCGGAACAAGTAAAATTATGTCTTAATTTGACTAATGATATAGCATTAGATAGAGTCGAATAGAAAAGAAGGATCATGTAGTCGACCCCATTTGATGGGAGTTAAGGTTTGGTTTGGTTTATAACAAGTAAAATTATGTAAACAAAATTGATGTAACAGAATTTTCACACACTATGATATGGCTCATTTTGAAGTAAAAAAATAAACAAATAATAATAAAAACAACAAGAAAAAAAAAAACCATACTTTTTTAGTCATGATTCTATGAAATAAAAAATTTATAAAAAAAAAAAAAAAAAAACCCAAGTTAAGGAATTTATGAAGAAGAAATTACCCATCAGCTTGATTCTGTAACACCAACCCTGCCAGATCTGCAACTTCTCTAAGTGCTTCCCTCCACTCTTCAATCTTCCCAAACTCACAATCCTCAAATTGAGCTTTGTGTCTCTCAAATGCCTCTCCAACAACCCCACTTTGCTTCCTAACTTGTGATGGATCCAAATCATAGAAAACTGGCAAAACCACATATTTAGACCCTCTCTTGCGTTCGAGAATCATCACAAGTTCATCAAGACACGATCTCGAACAAACATAATCTTTCGAGAAGACGATTATGGAGCTCCTAGATTCTTCAATTGCTCTCTCAAACACTAACTTAACATCTTCATCTCTCTCAATTTCATCATCATTTTCAACCCTAAAAGTTTGAAAACCAGCACCGACTAGAGCTGTGTAGAGGTGATCGGAAAAGGTCCAGCGGGTGTCAGAAGCTCGACTCAAGAGGACATGGTGAGCAAAGCGAGACCTAGAAGAAGTGGCTTCTTGAGATCTTAGAGAAGCCATTAATGAACAAAGCTTTGAAGTGTAATTGGAAACATATACTTAAAAAGATCGCTTGTCTGTGCAAATTTGAACTGTAAATAAACTCCAAACTGAAAGAATATAAATATCAGACCCAGTTCGAATCGCCACTCTCAGGGAAATGATAGAAATGATAGAGAGCTCTAAATATAGAGGTCTAATTTGAGTTTTAATGATGTGTCAAAGTTAAAAAAAAAATAAAAAATAAAACAAAACAAGACAAGGCATAAATATCACATCAGGGTAGGATCCACCTTTCCATTAGAACTATTAGATTTCTTATATTAGAGTTCTAAAGTATTTTTGGCCACTCTAATTAGCAAATGAAAAAACCTATGAGCAGTTTTGTATTTTGAATTTTTAGGGTTTGTATAATGAATAAAGTTTATAATTTTAAAATAATAATATTATATATTAATTGGTATATGTAATATATGTTTTTTAAACTTATTCGAGGGTGTTATGTCTGAAAAATGATTGATTGCTTTAAGATGTTAAATAGTCCTAACTTTTTCTTTGGGGTTGTTAAAAAAAATTAAAAAGTTATAAAAAAAGTAAAAAGGTTATCAACTTTATACTGTTTTTTGGAAATTAAAGTAAAAGAGTTAATACTGTTTTAATACAAACCACCTCTATATTATTTTAACACAAACCAACTTTAAAGTAAAAAAAAGCAAAAAAAGTTATCAACTTTATAATATTCACAAATTAAAAATATAAAAAAAAAATTAATATACATTATATTTTAATACAAACCAATTTTATACTATTTTCCAGACTGAATTGATGGCTTTAGTGCCGTGAAAGGAAAAAAAAAAATTACATATATATATTTAATAAGTTGGACGGTAATATTGGACCTATAGAGGCCCACTATGAGTCCCATTTTGATAATCCGAATCGTTCAATCTGTAGAACTCGTCCAATACTATGTCTGTAAAAAAATCACGTTGATTGGATATCGCTAACTACATGATCAAATTAGTTTTGTATAAAAAATAGATGGTGCTTAGTTAACGATTGACAAAAAAAACTAATCCGATCAGATAGCTATAGATATCCGATCAACGTGATTTTTTACAAACATATAATACTCGACGAGTTGTACATATTGACGGTTCCGATTAGCAAAACGGGACCCGTGGTGGCCCGTACTGGCCAAAGAGCACTGTCCAAATGGTTGCCTAAAAAGGAGGCAGCCATTTCTTATTACACCAATCAGAAAACCATGCTGCCACCGTAGAGTCAAAAAGTCAAAATTTTTCCTACACATTAATTTATACAATTTTTTAATACACATTTTCGTAAAAAGTCAAAAAATTAACCCAAGCATTCAATTTTTTTTCTCAACTTTCTAGTTTAAAAAGTCAAAAAATATACTTATTTAAGACACCCCAAATAACCTCTAATAATAATTTATCATATCTCTAATATTATTCTAATATTATTCAATCACTAAGGGAAGACACGAAAACCGGAAAGTCAAAAGTATGATATATCTCTAGCATTTTTTGATTTTTTTTTTAACTTGCCAAACTTGGCCTTAATATATGATACACAATGGATTATTATATGCATTATGTTATATATTTTTTTAGAATTTTGGTAATTTATGATTCAAATTAAAATTATACATTTTGTGATAATATTACATATGTTTGTGATAATATTATATATTTTTTATCTAAATATTTGCAAACTAAAAAGTGAATAGCATTACTATAAAATAAAATGTGTAATTTCATTTTTAAATGACAAATTATAGTCATTCTACCAAAATAAAATAATATAACGTTTGTCACAAAAATGCATAACAATGGTACATATGGTAAAATTTCTCCTCTTCAAATTTTTCTTTTTCTCAAATTTGATGAAAAAAAAATATTTCCGTTGTTTCATCTTTTAAAATTTTTATCAAATTCAAATTTGATGAAGGATTTGATAAGTATTCAATTTGACAAAAAAATTACCAAATATAAATTTGATGAAAAATGTTTAAAAATCATCTCCAATCCTTTTATCAAATGTTCATCAAAATCAAGAAGAGTCATTTTTTTTTTATCAAATTGAAAACTTATCAAATTCTTCATTAAACTTGAATTTGTTGAAAATTTAAAAAAACGGAAGCATTGGAGACTTTAAAAAAAAAATCATTAAATTTGATAAAAAGTGAAATTTGCAATAAGATGAGAATTTTTGGGAAAAAAAGAAGAAGAAAACACTGATAAAAATTTAATGAAATGATTAGAGTAGTTCATATCAAATCAAACATTTTACTTAAATTTAAAATTAAATTAGATTAAAAATTAGTAAAGAGTTTGAAATGGTCAACACTTTTGTACTCCACCTGTCACCTTAGCACAAAATAATCCCACATATAGAGAGCGTCGGACTATTAGTCTCGGGAATCTCATATTTTGATCCCTCCAAATAAACACCCCTACCAGGTCAAGAGCATGAAATGGGAGGACTGCAAGTTACTAGAGTAGGGCTAGCAATTTTGGTTCGCCCAACCCAAATGAATTTTTCAAACCTGAAGAGGATTGAGGCAGAGAATTAGATCTGACCCAAACATAGTTCAAGAAAGTCAGCCTGGTGTTGGAGAAGTTATTGGGTTACTTTGGAATGCCTCAATTCATTACGTGGCACAAACATGACTGAAACAAAGTTTTATCTTGTAGTGCATACAGATTCGTTAAAGGTTTATTTAAAATTAACTCAACAACACTACAAAAATTTGAGTATTTGCGGCGGCATTTTTTGCGACGGTAAAATGCTGTTGCAAATACTCAAAATGCAATCTCAAAAGTTTTTTACGAAGGCAGATGACTTTTAGCGACGGCAAGTGAGGGGTTGCAACAAAGAGGGTCGCAAAAAAGTTTTAGCGACAGCACGTTGTCGTCGCCTTTTTTTTGCGACGGCAAAATTACCTTCTTGCGACGGCATTTTTCCGTCGCCATTAATACGAAAAAACCGAAGATTTTTTGAGACAGCACTATGTTGCTGTCGCTAAAGGTGTTATTTGCGACGGCTAAAAACGCCGTCGCAAAAAAAATATTTGAGACAACATGATTCGCCGTCGCTAAAAGATTATTTGTGACGGCAAAAAGTACCGTTGCAAAAAACTTTTGTCTCAATCTGCCAATATCATTTGCGATGGCAATGTGGTGCCGTCTAAAAAAAAAAATGCAATAAAATTATTAAAAATATGAAAATTACCTGTATTAAATGAAAAATAATTGAAAAAGAAACCAATAATTACATAATAATATAAAAATTCCAGTATAAAAATAACAATTCATCCATAATGCAAATATTCTTACATTCATTCATTACAACACATTAGCAAAATTATCCCACTACGTAATATGCACAATACATACACAATGTTTAAATACATAATATTGTTCACAATTCAAAATAACGTAAATCAAAAACAAAAGTTTCCCTCATAATTCTTCAGTGGATAACAAAAACAAAAGTAAATCGCAATCTTCACACGCCTGTATTTCACAAGAAGCAAACTACTCTCGGGAAATATCTGAAAACAGAAAATAAAAATAATTAATGACAATATAATTATGTGTTAATATTTTAATTACAAAAAAACATAAAAAATTAACTACTATATAATTACAAAGATAATTAAGTAAATAATTTTGGCTAGACGGAAATCCGACTCTAACTCCCAAACCGGGAACCCGATTGGAGTCCCGTCTTCTCCCACAAGTCTCTCGTGCCTAGGCGGTCGTGTGTGCCAAGTTTTGTGCTAAACTGACGCCGTTTGGAGATTTTGGGGCGTCAACCCCTCAAATTCAAATTTCTTAATGAACTAGTTTGCGTAGAGTGAAATCTGGCTCTAACTCCCAAATCGGGAACCCGATTGGAGTCCCATCTTCTCCCACAAGTCTCTCGTGTCTAAACGGTCGTGTGTGCCAAGTTTCGTGCTAAACCGATGCCATTTGGTGATTTTGGGGCGTCAAAACATCGAATTCAAGTTTCTTAAGGAACTGGTTTGCCTAGAGTAATATCCGACTCTAACTCCAAAACCGGGAACCCAATTGGAGTCTCGTCTTCTTCCACAAGTCTCTCGAGCCTAGGCGGTCGTGTGTGCCAAGTTTCGTGCTAAACCGACGCCGTTTGGTGATTTTGGGGAGTCAACACCTCAAATTTAAATTTCTTAAGGAACTAGTTTGCCTATAATGAAATCCGGCTCTAACTCCCAAATCGGGAAACCGATTGGAGTCCCGTCTTCTCCCACAAGTCTCTCATGCCCAGGCGGTCGTGTGTGCCATGTTTCGTGCTAAACCGACGCCGTTTGGTGATTTTGGAGAGTTAACACCTCCAATTTAAGTTTCTTAAGGAACTAGTTTGCCTATAATGAATCCAGCCCTAACTCCCAAATCGGGAAACCGATTGGAGTCCCTGTTTCTCCCACAAGTCTCTCGTGCCTATGCGGTCGTGTATGCCAAGTTTCGTGCTAAACCGACGCCGTTTGGTGATTTTGGGGCGTCAACACCTCGAATTCAAATTTCTTAAAAAACTAGTTTGTCTAGAGTGATATCCGACTCTAACTCCCAAACCGAGAACCCAATTGGAGTCCCGTTTTCTCCCACAAGTCTCTCGTACCTAGACGGTCATGTGTGTCAAGTTTCGTGCTAAACCGACGCCATTTGGTGATTTTGGGGCGTCAACACCTCAAATTCAAGTTTCTTAGGGAACTAGTTTGCCTAGACTAAAATTCGGCTCTAACTCCCAAATCAAGAATCCAATTGGAGTCCCGTCTTCTCCCACAAGTCTCTCGTGCCTAGGCGGTCGTGTGTGCCAAGTTTCGTGATAAACCAACGCCGTTTGATGATTTTGGGACGTCAACACCTCCAATTCAAGTTTCTTAAGAAACTAGTTTACTTATAGTGAAATTCGGCTCTAACTCCCAAACTGGGAACCCGATTGGAATCTCGTCTTCTTCCACAAGTCTCTCGTGCTTAGGCGGTCGTGTGTACCAAATTTCGTGCTAAATCTATGCCGTTTGGTGATTTTGGGATATCAACGCCTCCAATTCAAATTTCTTAAGGAACTAGTTTGCCTAGACCGAAATTCGGCTCTAACTCCCAAACTGGGAACCCGATTGGAGTCCCGTCTTCTCCCATAAGTCTCTCGTGCCTAGGCGGTCGTGTGTGCCAAGTTTCGTGCTAAACCGACGCCGTTTGATGATTTTGAGGCGTTAACACCTCCAATTCAAATTTCTTAAGGAGTTAGTTTGCCTAGACCGAAATTCGGCTCTAACTCCCAAACCAGGAACCCGATTGGAGTCCCGTCTTCTCCCACAAGTTTCTCGTGCCTAGGCGGTCGTGTGTGCCAAGTTTCATGCTAATCCGACCCCGTTTGGTATTTTGGGGCGTCAACACCTCGAATTTAAGTTTCTTAATGAACTAGTTTGCCTAGAGCGAAATCTGACTCCAACTTCCTAACCAGGAACCCGATTGGAGTCCTATTTTCTCCCACAAGTCTCTCGTGCCTAGGCGGTCGTGTGTGCCATGTTTCGTGCTAAACCGATGCCGTTTGGTGATTTTGGAGTGTCAACACCTCGAATTCAAGTTTTTTAAGGAACTAGTTTGCTTAGAATGAAATCCGGCTCTAACTCCCAAACCCGGAACCCGATTGGAGTCCTGTCTTCTCCCATAACCTGATAAAAAACTGCCAAGATATATTGCTAACTCTAAATGCCATAAACTGAAGAAAATACCACCAACAGGGCAATCATACATTTTTTTTCGTTTCTTTTATATTTTCCTTTCTATTAATCATGCAGAATTAAATCCAGCTTATCTGCTCTACAGTGCCAACAAATTTTGTTCCACACTCTATATATTAGAAATAGGCTAACACAATTGTGGTTATGAAATAGGAGTGAAACCGGAACAGTAGACTGTATTCATACCCCACTTTTGGGTAATCAAGTACTAATTAAATTCTAAAATGAAAATGAAAATAATAATAATAAAAAAGCAACAATTTTTTATTTTTTTATACTTTTCTATTTTTATGAGTAGCATAGTATAGAAGTATGAAGTTGGTAAATCCACCTAATCTAAGCTAGAAAGAAAATCAAGGTGAATTGGGAATGCTAATATAACAGGGTAAATTGGGAAATTTAGCCAAAAACTAAATAAAATTAATAAAATTCACTCATTCAATTTGTCTGCTGCCACGCATATAAATTGTTGCTTAAAAACTTAGAATTAGGACAAGTAAATTAGCACAATCACGAGTGAAACTCAACAGAAATCTGAATTATGAGGATATAAGTATGAAATTGGCAAATTCAACAACAAATTCATATTCCAAACTAGAAAAGGCAATCAATAATTCAATGGTATTAGGTAATCCTGTAAGATTTCAACTGACATGGGTCCAAGAACTCAAAGACTATTTTTTTGGGAAGAATAGAGAGTGAGAAAATCATTTTGAAAAAGAAAAACAAAGAAATAATCATTAAAAAACAGGCATCAAATCTCACCCACCACTATGATAAAGCATATAGCTAAAATGACTTAAATATCCTTAAAATTACAATCACTGAAACAAATTGAGATACATAGATATAAAACAAACACATTTAAAAAACTAGCAACCCAAACATGTCCTTAACTTCTACCAACCATGATCCTACACCACTCATGAAACAAAACATATATGATAAACTAAAAAAAAAAATCTCCATAATTAAAATTAAAAAAGTAAATTCTGAATCTGAGCTGATCTGAGAAAAGTGAAGAAAAAGAGAAGGAAAGCGAAGATTATTACCAGTGTAGACACAAGTGACATAGATAAGGGATTCTCTGGGACTAGACATAGCGGCCAGTGGTGATGAGTACCAAGGTCCCCTTTTGCAACAACCATGATTGTTCTTCACTTCCTTCTTTGCAATTGACCCATGTTCCATCACCACCATAAGTTTCTTTGCAATTGACCCATGTTCCATCACCACCATGTCACCACCATAAATTTTCAACCTCAGTAAATGAAAAATTAAAGAAAATTGCCTACCTTTTCCTGTCATTGTCTCGAACAAACTTCACACCTCCATTACACAAGTTGCATACACCTATCAAAAATAAATGCCACCTGTAGCACGCCCGCGTGGGGCTCTCGCTACAATTTGGACTCGATTTGTGTCACGGTTCTTAATCTTGAACCAAAGAGTCCAAATCTGGCAAATCGTTTTGAGAAAACAGATTTTAGGAAAGAAGTGCCAAACATGGACTGCTTTGCCAGATACAGAGTCGCCACCTAAATATTTTTATGGGAGAATTTAGGAAACCCTGACTCGGCGCCGAAGGCCACATGTCCGTCATCACCGGAGTTGTCTCGGCTCGGGAGCTTGGGTACGATCGGGGAAGGTCAAGACTGGGTTTTGTAGCGGATGGATTCAATCCATTCAAGGCAATGAATGTCTCTCATAGCAGTTGGCTAGTTATTGTGATGCCATACAATTTGCCACCATGATTGTGCATGAAGCAGCCTCATATGATGATGACATTGCTCATCAATGGTCCTTCTTCACTTGGAAATAACATTGGCGTCTACTTAGGCCTTGTAGTGGATGAATTAAAAGAATTGTGGGAAAATGGTGTTGACACGTATAATGTGGAAACTAATCAGATATTCCGAATACATGTTGTGTTATTGTGGACTATAAATGATTTTTCTGCCTATACAATTTTGTCTAGATGGAGCACGAAAGGCGCTTTAGCTTGTCCTTGTTGTAACACACATACTTGTTCTCGATATTTGAAGAACGAAAAGAAATTATGTTACTTGGGGCATCGTCACTGGTTGAATGGGGGTCATAAATTTTGAAAAGCTGGTGTGTCTTTTGATGGCACTCTTGAATTCGAACCATGTCCAATTCGGTTATCACGGGCTAATTTGCTACGACAACTAGGGCCTAAGTTCAAATTGAATTCTAAGCATCAACAATCTAGCAAATGGAATAGAAAGGGGAAAGAAAACGAGAAAAAATGAGGACTTAGGTCATAATTGAAAGAAGAAGAGTATTTTCTTTGAGCTTTCATATTGGGAGCATAATTTGATTTTTCACAATCTTAACATGACACACATTGAAAAGAACGTGTGTGATAATATATTGTGGACGGTATTAAATGTTAATAGGAAAAGGAAGGGCAATTTAAATACTCGTTGAGATTTACAAGATATAGGAATTCGGAAGGCACTACATCATCAAAAAAGGGTTGGGAACAAGTATTATTTGCCTTCTGCATGTTTTGCCATAAACAATAGAGAGAAAAGTCTATTTTGTACACTTCTGAAGAATATCAAAGTTCTAGATGGTTACGTATCTAATATCTCTCGTCGGGTTAACCTCAAACAGCATAGCATATCTAGACTAAAAGTCATGATAACCAAATACTCATGCAACAAATACTTCCAATAGCAGTGAGAAATTTGTTACCGAAGAAAGTGGTTGAACCATTAATTAAGTTAAGCAATTTCTTCAGGAAGTTATGCTCCAAAACCCTAGAGGTGGATGGTCTAAATCGTCTTCAGTCCCAAATTGCTCTTACACTTTGCCATATTAAGAGAATTTTTCCTCCATCATTTTTCGATATAATGGAGCACTTACCCATTCACCTAGTAGAGGAAGCGAAGATTGCTGGTCCAGTGCAATATCGATGGATGTACTTTATAGAAAGGTGTGTAATTCTACTCCAATGTCCATTTTGTATATATTCGTTTGTTTATACTTGGAAGTCATGTATGCATTTTTTGTTTATAGGTACCTTATGACACTTAAATCATACATGCGTAATTGAAGTCATCCTGAAGGTTCAATTGCACAAGGATACTTAGTCGAATAATGTATGACATTTTGCTTAAGGTACTTACATGATGTTGAGTCGAAATTGCATCGACTGTTAAGGAATTGTGATATTAACAACAATCCTAAGATATTAATGGGGCGGGCTTTAGGAAAAGGAAAAAGGCTTTGTGCTTGGTAACACAACATGGTAACAGGTTCATTCGTATGTGTTATTTAACACTGCTGCGGTTGTCCCATATCGAGAGTAAGATAGACACAACCTTTGTCTAATCGTGAATGTATTTATACCAACTATAATTATCTTGCATTTTAAAAATAGTTTAATTATGTAGGGAACATCGTGAATTTATTAAGCGGTCACATCGTCGTCTCAGAGATTATGATGTGGATCGTCGTCACAATGATGAGTTTCCCAAATGGTTCAATTCTCATGTAAGTGCATGTTAAGCACAAGTCTTCTATATTTTTCCAATCCATGTGCTTCTATATTTTTGAAGTTGTTAATTGATGTTTAATATTGATAACTTTCTTTTAAAAATAGGTTGCAAAGCTGTTAGCTACTAAAAATGTAGCATTGTTAGATAAGATTAAAACTTGACTTTGGGACCCAGCCAAAAGGCCACCAGATTTAATGGGTATATAATTAATGGTACTAGGTATCATACTAGGAGTCGTGAGTTGAGAAGAAAAACTCATAATAGTGGG
>NW_021026927.1:387945-411123 GCF_004153795.1 Camellia sinensis | reverse complement strand
CCAAAATAGTCTTTGAGTTCTTGGACCCATGTCAGTTGAAATCTTACAGGATTACCTAATACCATTGAAATTATATTGATTGCCTTTTCTAGTTTGGAATATGAATTTGTTGTTGAATTGCCAATTTCATACTTATATCCTCATAATTCAGATTTTCTGTTGAGTTTCCCTCGTGATTGTGCTAATTTACTTGTCCTAATTCTAAGTTTTTAAGCAACAATTTATATGCGTGCAGCAGAACAAATTGAATGAGTGAATTTTATTTAATTTTATTTATGTTTTTGGCTAAATTTCCCAATTTACCCTTATTATTAGCATTCCCAATTCACCTTGATTTTCTTTCTAGCTTAGATTAGGTGGATTTACCACTTCATACTTCTATACTATGCTACTCATAAAAATAGAAAAGTATAAAAAAATAAAAAATTGTTGCTTTTTTATATTATTATTTTCATTTCATTTTAGAATTTAATTAGTACTTGATTACCCAAAAAGTGGGGTATGAATACAGTCTACTGTTCCGGTTTCACTCCTATTTCATAACCACAATTGTGTTAGCCTATTTCTAATATATAGAGTGTGGAACAAAAATTTGTTGGCACTGTAGAGCAGATAAGCTGGATTTAATTCTGCATGATTAATAGAAAGGAAAATATAAAAGAAACGAAAAAAAATGTATGATTGCCCTGTTGGTGGTATTTTCTTCAGTTTATGCATTTAGAGTTAGCAATATATCTTGGCAGTTTTTTATCAGGTTATGGGAAGACAGGACCCAATCGGGTTCCGGGTTTGGAGTTAAGAGCCGGATTTCCATTCTAAAGCAAACTAGTTCCTTAAAAAACTTAATTCGAGGTGTTGACACTCCAAATCACCAAACGGCATCGGTTAGCACGAAACATGGCACACAACGACCGCCTAGGCACGAGAGACTTGTGGGAGAAAATAGGACTCCAATCGGGTTCCTGGTTAGGAAGTTGGAGTCAGATTTCGCTCTAGGCAAACTAGTTCATTAAGAAACTTAAATTCGAGGTGTTGACGCCCCAAAATACCAAACGGGGGTCGGATTAGCATTGAAACTTGGCACACCACGACCGCCTAGGCACGAGAAACTTGTGGGAGAAGACGGGACTCCAATCGGGTTCCTGGTTTGGGAGTTAGAGCCGAATTTCGGTCTAGGCAAACTAACTCCTTAAGAAATTTGAATTGGAGGTGTTAACGCCTCCAAAATCATCAAAACGGCGTCGGTTTAGCACGAAACTTGGCACACACGAACCCGCCTAGGCACGAGAGACTTATGGAGAAGACGGGACTCCAAATCGGGTTCCCATTTGGGAGTTAGAGCCGAATTTCGGTCTAGGCCAAACTAGTTCCTTAAGAAATTTGAATTGGAGGCGTTGATATCCAAAATCACCAAACGGCATAGATTTAGCACGAAATTTGGTACACACGACCGCCTAAGCACGAGAGACTTGTGGAAGAAGACGAGATTCCAATCGGGTTCCCAGTTGGGAGTGAAGAATAGAGAGTGAGAAAATTATTTTGAAAAGAAAAACAAAGAATAATCATAAAAAAAACAGGCATCAAATCTCACCCACCACTATGATAAGCATATAGCTAAATGACTTAAATATCCTTAAAATTACAATCACTGAAACAAATTGAGATACATAGATATAAAACAACACATTAAAAAACTAGCAACCCAAACATGTCCTTAACTTCTACAACCATGATCTACACCACTCATGAAACCAAACATATATGATAAACTAAAAAAAAAATCTCCATAATTAAAATTAAAAAGTAAATTCTGAATCTGAGCTGATCTGAGAAAAGTGAAGAAAAAGAGAAGGAAAGCGAAGATTATTACCAGTGTAGACACAAGTGACATAGATTAAGGATTCTCTGGGACTAGACATAGCGGCCAGTGGTGATGAGTACCAAGGTCCTTTGCAACAACCGATTATTGTTCTTCACTTCCTTCTTTGCAATTGACCCATGTTCCATCACCACCATAAGTTTCTTTGCAATTGACCCATGTTCCATCACCACCATGTCACCACCATAAATTTTCAACCTCAGTAATAATGAAATTAAAGAAAATTGCCTACCTTTTCCTGTCATTGTCCGAACAAAACTTCACACCTCCATTACACAAGTTGCATACACCTATCAAAATAAAATGCCACCTGTAGCAGCACGCCCGCGTGGGGCTCTCGCTACAATTGGACTCGATTTGTGTCACGGTTCTTAATCTTGAACCAAAGAGTCCAAATCTGGCAATCGTTTTGAGAAAACAGATTTTAGGAAAGAAGTGCCAAACATGGACTGCTTTGCCAGATACAGAGTCGCACCTAAATATTTTTAAGGGGAATTTAGGAAACCCTGACTCGGTGCCGAAGGCCATATGTCCTATCACCGGGAGTTGTCTCGGCTCGGGAGCTTGGGTACGATCGGGGAAGGTCAGCTATGAGACCCCCTTTCGCCCGATCTGAAGATCGGCCTCTACTACCGTGATATCCGTTTTGAAAACGTTATGTGTTCTTATTCCGGTTATTAGCCTAGAATTACTATGTTATGGCGGCACAGCAAACAAGTATAGACTAGATTGCCTAATTTAGAACAAACATTGCATATCCGTTTGTTTTGGAAATGTTTTGGAATTTGTTACTCGCAAGTAGGCTAAATACGGATTTCAATGAGTTTTTCCAACTCAAAAATTCAACCTCACCCACAGGCATTCAAACAGTTTATCTCATTAAGCACTTAGCCACATAGTAAGCATGCTATCATGTTAACATTCACACGCATGCGAGATGCTAAAGCATAAATATACATCGTACTCCGTGCCAAAGCAATAAACTAGTTAGCAAAACATGCGTGATCCTAGTTCATGTCAAATGACTAATGCAACACATGCAAATGTAATTAGAGTAGGCTCGGCTAGTCTATGAATGACATGTGAAAATGCACAACTAACATGTATTCAATTGGAATTTGAAATACAGATGTAGTTAGAATGATGCGCCGAGCCGATGCATGCAAAGCAATGTATGAATGCACGCATGCATTGCATAAGGTATGCTAATTTTAAATATGCCTAGTCTACTCATAAGCAAGTAAATAAAAGGAAGAAAGAAGTGGGGTTGGAAGACATTCACGCAATCACCCCACACTTATTACAGATTCGCCCTCACTCGGAGAGACCGAATAATAATACAATTAATTAACCTACAAGCTAATTAATTATTACAAATTGCCTAATTAATTAACAAGTTAACTAAGCTAGGAAAAGCAGTAAACCACCTCGGGAGGAGAGCCAGATGCAGCGCGTGCTCGGGTCTTGCTCGAAGCGCATCGCCATGCATAGTTTGCCTCTGTTTTCCCTGCTTTGCTCC
Organism: Camellia sinensis; assembly: GCF_004153795.1. NCBI lineage: Eukaryota > Viridiplantae > Streptophyta > Magnoliopsida > Ericales > Theaceae > Camellia > Camellia sinensis. Next base: position 407,725 of record NW_021026927.1, on the reverse strand, counting down.
TCTGGAGGCTACCAAAATTCAAGGATGCCTTTCTGGATACTGGGAATCACCACCGGCTGCGTAGAATTACCATCGGTGTGGTATGTGGTCACCGGCACAAAAATGCATCCATCGGCTGGTGATTTACTGCCTGTCGGCATTTATATAGCCGGTCGGTCATTTATAATGCCGGTCGGCAAAAGAATGCCTGCAGAACCTGCACAGCTCACAGCAGCAAGAGGACAGAACTTGCATGCAATACAATTCAAGCAATGTATGCACACCAATCATGTCCCCTATCATGTTTGTGACTCAAAGGGCATGTGTCTCGATTCTCGGACCGCCAATCACGCATTTCCATGCATGACGGCCCAAAGAATCAAGTGTGCAACTTTCAATGTAATGAAGCTGCAAACCAAACAAACAAACCAAGGCCCAATTCCTATCACCAGTCAAGGAATAAGGCATGCATGCAAGATCAAATGCAACCTAGGCATGAAAGCTAAGGACTGCAACATGGCATGGCAAGACACTTATGTAAGCATACAAGCAAACAGAGGCAATGCAAATTGATGGAAAGGTGGACTTACACTTGATTTAGGCAACTCTAAATAGGCCAACAATGCCAAAATGACCAAAATAAAGGACTAACACATACGTACATGCACATGTATGAAGGCCTAAATGCTAAGCATCAAAAGACACTTCTAAGCACACTTAGAAGGAATGATCATGGAACATATACAGCAAAGGTAAGCATTGAAAATCATGTTAATGTGATGCCAAAACTAACCTACCAATGCAAGCTATGCATGGCAACAAATGGCCCAAGCATTCAAAGTAAACAATGGAGTATTGAACTACACTTAACAAGACCAAACATGGCATGAACTTTGACCAAAAACAGAGTTTAGGAATTAAGACAAGGCCTAGAGATTACTTAGATGGCATCCAAATGACCTAATCACAAGGCATGCATAAATGCCCAAACAAGGAGCATGCTACCCAAGCTTTCAAAGCATTAGGAGACATCCAAGGCAAACATATAGGCATGCAAAAGGGACTGAAATGACATGGGATGGTTCCAAACCACTAAATCAATGCAAAATGTCATGCTATAACATTCAACACTTAAGGCCAACAAGCCGGAATGCAAAGGAGCTATACTAAGCATGTCAAATCTGACCTAAACAACCTAGGACAGCCCTTAAAACATGGCAAATGAGCCACAAAACCTTCACAAGGCTAAGCCTAAAACATGCCTAGAAAAAGGCTAACAACCTAAGGCATATTAAGGCAATACAATGGCATTACATGGTAGTATGCAAGCATGCATGGCGTAACCAAACCAACACACAACAAGGTTATATCATCGCATAATAAGCATGGAAAACCAACCAAGACTGATCAACACCACTCTAACATGATGCTCTCCCAAGAGGCCCAAAAAGGGTCCCTTTCAAGGACAACACAGGAGAGGGGTGGCCCTCCCCTTTTGGGAGACTTCAAGGCACCATCTCCGCCATTGAAATCCTCAAAGATTTCAGTGTGAAGAGGCTCAAACCCAAAGTCTCGAATTCTCACTCAAAATAGCACAAAATGGGGCCTTTCAAGGCCTAAGAGGGGTCAAACACCTCCAAACCACAAAATACTCTTAATAAACAGTCAAGAGGGTTAAAAAAAAAACTTTTTTGTATTATACACTAAGCTCAAAAATGATTTTAAGACAGGTAGAAATACAATGCAAGATTGGGGAATAAAGAGGCAAAATTGTTACCCTTGAAGACCCCTTCAACAATGGTGCTCCAACAGCTCCTTCTAGGTTGAAAACAGCTCCAAAACTTCAAAACCAACCTCTTAGAACCTCAGTAGCTAAGTGAAGGTGAAACACTATGTGTTTGTGTGCAATAGTAAGACACAAATGCACCTAAACACACACAAGAGGGAGATATAGAGATAGAAAGTGTATGGTTTCTAACCCTAGAACTCAAAACCCTAAAAATGGCAGTCTAAAAATATCTCAAGTCTCTCAAGTGTCTCTCCCTCAAGCCAAGAGAGAAGACTCTCTCTTATAGAGCCTTTTGTCTTGTAAAGCTTACAAGACAAGCTTCTAAAGAGAGAGATCCCTCCATACACGGAGGGGAGCAAAAAGCAAGACAGCTGTGATAAAATATCTACAAAAGCAGATGCACAGTAGTCGGCCGGCCAAAAATGTCATTTTGACAAAATTGAGTGCCGACCGGCAACAAAGAGTGCCGACCGGCAAAAAAGAGTGCCGATGACAGTAAAAACTAGCCGGTGACCTCTAGCCACTGCCGGTGGTGTGTGGGGATGCCTCTCAAGGCATTCCCTGCCCCTCCAAGGCAAAACACAAGTGTTTGGCGCAAAACCAGACACAAAACGGTCAAGTTCGGAGATCTTGAGGCAGGGCGCGTAGCCGAGACCCCTGGGAACTCCAAACGAACACAAACATGGATAATCACCGAGTGTTCAAACGATGATGTCCAAGTCTTGAGGACGGTAAAAAATGGGGTGTCTACACCACCCAATCAAATTACTACTTTGATGCATAATGATTAATCTTTTATATCTTGCTTCCTTTAGAGGATACAAAATGACAAAGAAGGGAATATAAGTGAAAACAGATTTTTGTACTCGAATAACTAACCCATGCAAATTTATATAAAGACAAGTCTTATTACTGTTATGCAGAAAATGATGACAGTGGATTGATTTATACTCCTAAAAAAGATGTGTTTATTCTGAGTATATTAAACACTTTTCCGCATGTAGAAAACTGAAAATCTCAAAGTTTTTTTTCTCTTTTTTTTTCATTTAATAATGTTATGTAATAAAAGCTACTACAGTAAGGAGCATATAGAAGAAGGAATGTAGAAAATAAATTTTGCTTTGTTTACTTACCTATGTGAGGCTGAGATGCAACGGTTGTTCGCTTATATGAGTGCATCAATATCAACTTGTATATGATTTTAAAGTTGGGGTAATTTGCTATGAGCCACTATTAGCAACCAAAGTGGGAGGAGAGTCAAGCTTTTCTCTGTGGCAGCAGCATCCTCCGACTCCGACCCAATTCCATAAGATTTTAGTGTTCCCAAAAACAAAAATACTCATTAGTGAATGAGGCATGGATTATGATATGAGTCAATAATGAATATTAATAAAGCATCAATTAGGTTTAATCCAGGAAAGCAAAAGATTTCTTTTTCATTCTTTTGACATAATTAATCTTTGTGTTCTAATAAATGTGTCAGAGAGTTTTTTGTATTAGTGTGGTAATTCTTTTTTCCTTTAAATCAAAGGAAGGCACTCTAAATTTGCGATTGCATTGATGCATATATATATTTAGATCAAAGGAATGATGTCTCAGGTCTGTTGTGTTTGCACTGGTAAATTACATTGTTATGACTGCCCAAAAATCACAGCATAGTGAACAAATTGAGATGAGCTCTAAAGCAAGGCAAAAATAAAATAACAAGAACACAAGTTTGGAAGAACTGACAGACCTGAGACATCTTTCCTCTTGATGTTCTTTGGTTGTGAATTATTAGTGAACTGAATGGCCTTAAAACGAAGTGTAACACATTCCCCTAGAGCTGGTACAGCGTGCTCAACAAAACTTTTAGTAGTGCAAACATCTGAACATTGAAATTTTAATATCAAAGCTTAAAGAGCATGATTCATTTTCATCACCTAAACTCCAAATTACACTTGATTGATGAGAGGTGGAAGGTAATTCAATTTGATGACTCTGCTATTTTCATTTTGCTGCACTACTTTGGTCTGTAAGCCCTTTTTACTCAATTCTGAATATAGGCCCAATTCAAAACTTTCTTTTCTTGATCCAGGAGTTTGGCCCACTGATTCTCTTTTGTCTTCTTTGAGCCTACTGATTCTCTTTTGTCTTCTTTAAGTGCATATAATGCTATAAATAGGTTAGAATATATTCAATCAATAACTTTATAATATTTAGTTAATTTCAAAACTGTATTATATATAATTGAAACATCCTTATATAAATAATAGATTTTTGCCCAATATTCTTGCATGTTTTTAATTGGTAATGAAATAAAATTATTGTTAGTGGTGCAAACAAATAATAAGATCTCATTGGGTTATATATAAGTTATGGTCTCCAATGACACTACTAAATAACCCTTCTAAGTTTTACTCTACCCTGCTTGCTGGTTGAAATGAAACAGACTGACTCTGTAATTCTTTCATTTAATAACCAGGCTAGTTATTACAACAATATTGTCAAAAATAGTTCTCATCAAGAAATTAGAAAAGTCGGAAAAATTGACATCACCAAATAACATAAATTTTACATCAAACAAAACATTATCTAGAAAATTAAAATCTCAGTAAACCCTAAATCCATATATATATATATATATATATATATTTCATAGATAGACGAAAATGTAAATTCATACCTTAACCATCTCCATAGCGATGGTAGTAGTAATGATAGTCGTAGAGGTGGAGTGGCAACAATGGTAGTAGTGGAATGGCATTTGCAGTAGTGGTGAAGGTGGTAGAGGAGATGGGTGGTGAGAGAGAGATGAGTGAGAGACAGATAGAGAAGAGAGAGAGAGAGAGAGACAGACAGAGATAGAGTGATCGGTGAGAGAGAGACAAAGTGGTCGCTAAAAGTGCATTTTCTTATAGTGGAGAGCTCGGTAAATAGAGAAGAGAGGAGGGAGAGAGTGAGCAAGGTGAACACAATGGGGGAGAAAGATAGACAGACAGACAGACACATAAAGAGAAATAGAGAGAGAAGAGTGAGAGATAGACAAACAGACATGAGAGAGAAAGAGAGAGAGAAGAGTGATGAGTGAGAGAGAGACAGAGGAAGAAAGAGATATAGAGAGGGAGATAGAGAGAGAAGAGATAGAGAGAGACAGACAGACATAAAAAGAGAAAGAAACAAGAGATGAGCGAGAGATAGAAAGAGAGCGAAAAGAGATGATCGAGAGAAAGACATAGAAAAAGAGAGAGAGACAGAAAGAGAAGAAAGATGAGCGATAGAGAATAGAGATGAGAGAGATGAGCGATAAATAAAGAGAGAAAGAGAGAGACAGAGACAGAGACAGAGATAGACTGACAGATAGAGAAGAGTAATGAGTGAAAGAGAGAGACAAAGAGATAAAAAGATAGAGAGTGAGAGACAGAAAAAGAGACAGAGAGAGAAGAGAGATGAACGAGAGAGATAGAGAGATGAGAGATGAGCGAGAGAGACATAGAGAGAAAAAAGATGAGAGAGATAGAAGAAGAGAGATGAGCGAGAGAGATAGAGAGAAGAGAGATAAGGGAAAAAGACAGAGAGAGAACAGAGATGAGAGAAGAGATAGCTGAGTGAGAGACATAGAGAGATAGATAGACAGATAGACAGAAAGAGAAGACTAATAAGTAAGAGAGAGAAAGAGAAGAGAGAGAGGAAAATGAAAAATGGGTGAAAAGAGATAGATAGAGAGAGATAGAGAAAAAAAAAAGCGAAAAGAGATAAACGAGAGAGAGACAGAGAGAGATGAGCAAGAGAGCGAGAGAAATAAAGAGAAGAGAGATAGAGAGAGAAGAGAGATGAGAGAGATAGAGAGCAGAGAGAAAGGCAAGAGACATAGAGAGAGACAGACAGACAGACAGAGAAGAGTGATGAGTGAGAGAGAGAAAGGGAAGAGAGACAGAGACACAGAGAGAGATAGAGACAGACAGACAGAGAAGAGTGATGAGTGAGAGAAAGAAAGGGAAGAGAGACAGAGACACAGAGAGAGATAGAGACAGACAGACAGAGAAGAGTGATGAGTGTGAGAGAGAAATAGAAGAGAGACAGAGACACAAAGAGAGAGAGATACAAAAAGACAGAGAAGAGTGATGAGTGAGAGAGAGAAAGAGAAGAGAGACAGAGACAGAAAGAGAGAGACAAACTGACAGAGAAGAGTGATGAGTGAGAGAGAGAAAGAGAAGAGAGACAGAGACAGAGACAGAGATAGAGAGACAGGAAGATGAAAAAATGGGTGAAAAGAGAAATGTTATATCAAAAGAGTAAGACGACGTCGTTTGGTGAAAAGAGAAATGTTCAAAAGAGTAAGAAGACGTCGTTTTTTTTTTGTGACAGAAAAATACCGTTGCATTTATTTAAACAATTTTGTGACTATATATATATATGAAGCCGTCTCAAAGACACAATATATATATGTATTTTTTTTTGCTTTTTTTTTTTGTAACGGTACCTATTACAGTTGCAAAAAACTCTTTTTTTTTTTGCGACTGCAGCTAGTGCCATCGCAAAAACTCTATTTTTTTGCGATAGCAATCTCTGCCGTCGCAAATACTCTATTTTTTTGCGACAGCATTTTCTACCGTCGCAAATACTTTATTTTTTGCGACAGCAAGTTGTGCCGTCGCAAAAAAGTCATATTTTTCGCAACGGCAAGTTGTGCCATCTCAAAAAGTCACATTTTTTTGCGACGGCAAATGTGCCGTCGCAAAAAGTTCCGTCTTTTATGCCCACTTTTCTTGTAGTGCAAGTTTATCGCACTACAATAAATCAAGCTAACCAAATCCGGCTCGTTTTTGTTTGAGATTGACTCGTTATGTAAAGAAGTAAGCTTGCAAAAGATTTTTCAGTTCGTTAAGTTATCAAATTAAATTTGACCAACTTGCTACTTGACTCAATTTGTTTTTAATCCTAATAATATGTGAATTTGACCTATTTTCCCCGAAATTCGCCAATTCTCAAACTAATCCACCATTCGCCACATTACCTGCATGAATCAGGTGACCTAGCTCTTAACAACCTTAAATGATCATAATCATATTCATTAAATACCGAAGACATTCAGGATTACATTGGATCAATTTTGGCCACTTCATTTGAACAAAATAAACTGTTTTAATTTACAACTATAGATTTGATGTGAGAGAGAGAGAGAGAGAGAGAGAGAGAGAGATCCAAAGGCATAGTTCTATGCCTCTCAAAAACCTCTGCAACAGTAGCTTGAATTGCTTTGCATGGGTCTATCACTACGACTTTTGGAGAACACCCTGATACACATGCTAACCGTGACTTAAGTATAAGTCTCTATCTTTATTAGATCCTCACATCAGCTAAAAAATTTGATTTTGCATATGAACAAAATAGTTATGAAGGGCATTTCCATCACCTATGATGTCTCAACCATCTAGCTTTGCAATGTCATTCTTACGTTCTTTTTCTCTGAAAGTTGGGTTTTCAAAACCTCTTACTTCAACAACCGGCAAGTGAAAATTCTTGCTCAATGGTACATATCCACTAGATTATTCAAATTCACACTTTTTTCTTCCTTCCCGCCTACTATTGTTTCTGAAAATACCCATGCGGTTTTATTTCCTCTAATAGATGTCATAGACATCCCTTTTGACTGCCCCTAAGACTTGGGCACTTCATTCCGAACATCAGATGATGAAACGTTATGCTGTGTAATCCTTCGAATCTTCGGCGAAAGAATTCAATTTTGAGCTTCAAACCCAAACCTTGCAACCTATTTGGACCAAAACCTTTTTTTTTAACTTGACCACTTAGAGAGAAGCAAGACCAAAAGCTGACTGGCACAATATTTGGGTCGGCCATACATTCTCTTGGCCAACCTGCCATGTTCAGCATAGAAGATATTTCTGCAGTAGCAGGCTGCTCCCATGCATGGGATTTGGACCAGCTATCTTTTTTGGAGATATTTTTGATATAAGAAGCTGAAAATCAATAAATAGGCCATCTCCCTTCAGAATTTAGGGTTAGAGAATTGTTTTAAAAGCCTAGGAGTTCCTTCAATGCTCTTACTCTTGATATTCAAAATATATACACTATAGATACACCATTAAAGCTCAAACTTGAAGCTTTTTACTGAAATTTTGAACCTTATTTCAGATACTTGAGGGTGTTTGGATTGTAGTTTGCTAACTAAGAAGCTTTTCCTCTTTGTAAGAGGTTAAACTTTGAACTCTTTTCATCACCTTTTCTTTTTCTCTTTTACTCTTCATCTCTTGTCAACACATACTGATTTTCAAAGTTATTTTAGGCTTAAGATATGATTAAAACTTTGTTATAAGTGGAAGGGTTAGCGTCCCTTCTATTGGCTAGCTCACTAGTTATACACCCTTTGTTTTCTTTCATTCTTTTTCACATTTTCTTCATTTCTTTTGGTTGAATTTCAGCACTTTCAACACTGTTTTAGATTGGTTTTGGTGTGATATGAGCTGAATATGGGCCTATAAAAGGGTCCTCGTCCTCCCCAATACATGTGCTCTTACTTTCTATGCTTTGAATATCATATTTGCATTGTTGTAATAGTGTAATAGTCCTCATGACTTTGGTGTGTTTAGGATATAGTAGCCAATTCGTTTGAGTTGATCATTTTAGTTTTTATAGCTCCTATGTATATTGGAACCTTATAGTCATGGGAGGATTAGAGCTTAGCCATCCCGCCACAAATTTGATTAACTAGCTATAAATTTCTTTCTTTCATATTGTTATGATCCACCTTGAAGCTAGGTAGTAGCTTCTGTGTCAAAAGTGTTGAAAAACTCTCTTCTCGATCATTTTCGAAACATGGAAATGGATGTTTCATCATTGTTCCATGAACAAAAGAGGAGTTATCAACAATTTTTGACGAGTTGTATGTTTAAAGCTTTAAATAGATAGCTTGATTCTTAAGTCTCTCTCTTTTCTTCAAAGTTATTGTAAGCTCTCTTCTAGTTCCATCTTTAAAGCATGGAAATGAATGTCTCATCCTTATTCCATGAATAGGATTCATAGCTTTCATTCATTTGCTTAGTCTTGTTTTGATTTTTCTTCAAAGCCATACGAGAGTTCTTTCATCGGAAGTATTAGAGACTCTCTTCTAGTTCCTTTTGAAGTATGGAAATTGATTTCAATCCATATTCCATGAGTAGGAAGAAGAGTCTCTAATTGCTCCCCTCAATGATGTAATCTCTTGTTAAAAAGCATCACCTTGGCTTCCTTTAAACCTATTCTCTCTAAATTTGAGTACTCATTTACTCTTATTTTCCATGAGATATAGTAGGTTTCAGCCATCTCTTTGAATGTTTCTTTCTTAATTAGCCTTAGTTTTGTATTCATTAAATATTTCGTCTGGTTGTTTCATTAATCATCATCTAAGTATCATTGGAATGTTTGATGATTTGTAAAGCAAACCTACTCTCTCCTTGAATATCTTTATGATAGGGGGGAGCAGGAAGAACGAACATCCTTTGGAAACCCTCTGTTTTTGCTCTGTTCTAGTTCTGCTGCAGTAAGTGTTTCTCCAGAAACAGTGGTCAGCCGACCACCTTATAGTACGACCGATCAGTTCATTAGGCCAACTGACCAACTCCTTTGTACGGTAGTGGTGGTTTTTTTTAGCAAAACATAGTAGATCTTGAGGCCAAAACAGAACTGTTTTTTTACTGCGAATAAGACAATTTCTGGCAACAAACATAGAGGTTTCTAGAGGATGTTCTTGCTTATGCGCACACGATTCCCCACCTCTTATTCAATTCCTTTAGATTAGTCGCTTTGAAATTCGCATTTTGTAATACTTAGTTAATTTATTTGTGTTTGTAATAATTAGTTAATTATTAGGCCATATGTACCCTCTTGTAAAGAGGGCAAATTTGAAACACTTGATGTATATCTTCCAACCTCCATTTCTTTCTCTCTTTTATTTACATGCTTACCGTGGTTATATAAAGCATCATGTTTTCTTTCATTATTCCTATGCTTTGTATCTATTTTTTGCATGCATTAAAGGTTCGGCTCATCATGCTTGATGTCGTCATCACTTCCTACTTGATTATGTGCGCTACCTCATGCTTTGAGTTGATTCATATATCATGTTAGTAGCTGAGTCTAGTAGTTGCATTTTTGTATGCGTTGCATTAGCCATTTTGCATATTAGGACCATGCATTTTTTTTCTCTCTCTAACTATCTTGTTTTCTTTGGCTTGCCTCAATTGAGTACTAGGTGAGCATTTTTGCCTTTAGCATGCCATATGTGTGTTTTTGTTACCATGTCAAGTATATTACCATAAGGCTACTCGCATACTTGAAATATCTCTATGAATGCCTGTGGATGGAGGCTATTTTGCTTAAATTGGAATGACTTTGATTGTTGTACATGTGAGCTCATTTTTTCATTGAGTTGCACATATTCTAAACTCTTTCAAAATTGCATAAGATCAAAGCATTCCAAAGTAAGTGACGTGGTTTATACTTGTTTGTTTCACATAATAATGTTAGCATTATTAATAAATTAGGAATATGAGCATATAATGTCTATAAGATTCACATCATGATTTAGTAGAGGTTGATCTTTGATGGAGTGTGTGGGGTGTGTAGCTTGCTTTTCGTGCTCCTTTCGGATACGATTAGCCCTACAGTTCAGACTCCCGTGGTTTTGAATCTGATTTCACAAGTGCAATGTGAAACAGTGAAAACACAAAAGAGTCCAAATTCGGCAATTCTTTTAGAAAATCGATGTTTGAATCAAATACGAAAAATGGACTGCTTTGCCAGATTTTAGAGTCGCCACCTAAATATTTTTGAAAAATCTAGGAAACCCGTGATTCGTGCCAAAGGCCATTAGTCCGTCATCACCAAAATGTCTTGGCTCAGGAACTTGGGTATAAGAAGGGAAAGTCATGAATTGAGCACCCCTCTCACCCAATCAAAGTTAGCCTCTACTAATCATGATGTGATTTTTAGTTACATTATATGCTCTTGTTATGATTATTAGCTAACTTTACTATGTGAGGGCAAACAAGTATAGCCTAATTTAGGAAAGTTGGAACGTTTTGATTTCATGTTTATTTGAAAATTGCTTTAAATGCGCGTCACTTAAAAAAGTGAGTTCGTATGTACGTTAATCAACTCATCCCAATTTTGGCAATTAGCCTCCATCCACAGGCATTCAAACAGGTACATCACTTAAGCATTTAGCCTCATGGAAAAACATGCTTTGATATGGTAACACTAACATGCAATGCAATATGCTAATGTAATAAATGCTCAGCTAGTACTCCAAGGCAAGCCAAACAAAACAAAATAATTAGAAAACATGCATGCTCCTAACTAATGCAAAATGATTAATGTGACACATACAATCATGCAATTAAATAGGCTCGGCTACTAGAATGGTATATGATTCCAATTCAAGACATGTGATAAATCACGTATTCGAGTAAGAATTTGAATTTTGACATTGGTTAGTATGATGAGACGAACCCTAATGCATGTAAGACAAGTGTATGCAAACATGGGAAATGCTAAGAAAACATGATGTTCTATGCTACCATTATAAGTAGATAAATAAAGGGAGAAAAAAATGGGGTTGGAAGACATACACGATTATTACATATTTGCTCTCGTGGAAGAGGGTTTGAATGAGTGTCCAAATGTCCGAATTTAAACTAACTATTACAAATCCAAATGAATAATAAATTAACTAAACTAACCACCTCTAAATTGCTAACTATCTAATTTATTACAACAAGGACATTTATGATAATAATAACAACATGAGTTACAATAATAATAATTACAACAATATTATGACAACAAGAATATAAACAATAATATTACATCATTTAATATGAACTACATTAATAAGAATTGGATGCGCACTCATGCGGACAGTCTGCAGAGGCTACTCTGTTTGCCTCCCTAGAAATCTGCCCTAGTTCACCCTCAGCCACAGTCCCCTGTTTCTACCAAAACACTCTGTTTACCAAACATTGGAGCCAAGTTGGCACCTAATGAGGCCTAGCCGGGTCCAAATAAGGCCAGCCGTGCCCTAATTTCATGCCAAAACTTATTTTTGTGCTCTGAGGTGAAAACAGTGTAGACAGAGCAACTTTACACCATCTTTCTCCCTTCAGCCCTCCTCTATCATGAAACTCAAGAGAAGAGTAAATCCTAGCCCGAAACCATCAATAGGCACAAGTTGATAGCTTAATGATTTCGAACACAATTTGGACAAAACAATTAATAAATGCAACGAATGACGACCACCCCTCCCTCCTATCACGAAGACTTGAAGGGGGAAGATAGACTCACCTCAAGTTTTATCAAAATATCATGGATTGATAAGTGACGATTCTTGAAGTGATGGATTCAGCATAGCGTTCGGCCGAATCCAACCAACTCTAAACACTTTTTTTTATGTTGGTTTTATTGATTTTAAGTCAATTTTATTAGTCCTTTCTATTCTTTAATCAATTTGTCTGAAGTGATAGTTAAGTCCACTAAATGAGAAGAAATGTCAAATGAGATGTGATCCATAGCATGAAAGAGAGACTACGCCTTGATGATGAACCTCCGTAGAGATTAAGCGATTGAGCATAGGTCTCTTTCTCATGCCTTGAATAACAATCAATCTTTTGAAATAACTCTCAAACAAAAGAAAAGAAGAAAGGAGGGAGGACACAAAAATGATTAATGCGAGATTGATTATCAATATGAGACTCTTGATAAACAAACTAAGTAAAGAAAAGCTATCAACTCGAATGGCTTGGTGTCTAAGGCCAAAACAATTGAAGCCATGAGGACTTACAACACAACAAGCTAAGTATTCAAAGCATAAACCAATTAGATAAATTAGGACAGCCCAAAACAGCCTCTAAAGCATAAAAACAGTGGTTGAAATTATGTTAAACAACACAAAAGATAGGAGATAACAAGGAATCACAAGGCTAGTAAACAAAAGCAAGGAGAGGTGGATACCCCCTCCATTTTTGAGACCTCTAAACCATGTTTTTCAGCCCTTTTAAACTCTAAAAATCAGTTTGAAAGCCAAGAAAAAAAAGTGGAAAAACGAAGGAGATGGGCTATGAAGTACGATGCAAGAAAGGGTGTTAACCCTCTCTATCTTTGGTAACTATTCAACCCTAAGTTCTAACACTTGAAAATGGATTCAAAACAATACAAAGACACAAGAAATAGATAGAAAGAGACAGAAATGAAAGCAAAGAGAAAGGTGGTAAGCTTATACCTCTTGAAGAGAACAATCTCTTGTTGTAAACCAAACTCAATCCAAAGGCACTCTCAAGTTTGAATTGTGATTCTCAAGGCTTAACCAAGGTTCTATGGTTTAGCTCTAAGGGTGTCTATGGTGTATAGATATAGCTCAAGGATCATATAATATCTCAAAGCTAGCTTGCACAAGAAGAAGCAGCTTTCAAAGATGTTTTGGGTTTTTAAAAATTTTTCTAACCCTCAACACAGTGGGATCAGCTCGTATTTATAGAATTTGAGCCAAATAGGTTACAAATATCTTTAAAAATGGACAGCTGGCTAATTCCCGCCCAAAACAGTGCTTCTCGCCAAAAAGGCACGGCCGGCTCCCAATGGCCACGGCCGGCCCCCAATGTGGCACGGCCGGGCCTCAATGTATTCCCCTATTCCTTTGTTTTCAGGTTCAGTGTAGGTTGACACAGCGCTATAGGATGGATTTTATGGTAAAAACAAGGTTGGTAAGGCAAGTTGGGTTTGTTTAGAGCTAAAAACCGAACTCCCTCGTTGAGAATTCGAACCATAAACAATGTAACTTTCATCGTCGAGTGCTCAGGACAAAGCACCCAAGTCTTGCGGGCAGTCAAAAATAGGGTGTTTACAGTTGTCTCTCTTTAATAGAGCTCGAAGTTATGGAATGACGTGAGTGAGTGTCAAAGTCCAAAGGTGACCCGCTTGACGAGGTCGCAAGACTTGGACAAGGAAATAAATGAACACACAAATGGTTGAACCCGAAGGTTGCGTACATATCCTTTTGCAAGGAATCAAACCTGCGTAGTTCAGGGACAAAATACACAACACATAAATGCATTAAAAGCTGGACTTACACGCTGTGTGGAGCCGGCTATTTTTGAACACTCATGAGCATACGCGACGATGCAACAAGCAATAACAAAGTAACAGCATAAGTGAAAAGTTTCAAAACAAACTTAACCGTGCTTCGCACGAAAAGAGTGAACAACTAACAAGACCGTGCAATCAACTGACACGTCTCTCTACATTACATACGAAGAGAAAGAGAAAAGTAACAACCTAACGCGTCTCATGCAAAAGGAGATAAAACAGTGTGAACATCAGGCGCACCTGATATTTTTAACCGAGGAAACGAAAATCCTAACACGTCTCACGTGAAAGAAGGAAAGGTGGTGTGAACACCAGGCGCACCTGATGTTTAAGTGACAATCCTAACGCGTCTTACGCGAAAGGAGGAAAGGTGGTGTGAACACCAGGTGCACCTAATGTTTTTAACTGGAGGAACTTGAGATCCTAACACGTCTCACGCGAAAGGAGGAAAGATGGTGTGAACACCAGGTGCACCTGATGTTTTTAACAGAAGGAAACAACAATCCTAACGCGTCTCACGCGAAAGGAGGAAAAGTGGTGTGAACAATAGGCGCACTTGTTGTTTTTAACTAGAGAAACTCAAGATCCTAACATGTCTCACACGGAAAGAGGAAAGATGGTGTGAACAACAAGCACACTTGCTGTTTTTAACTGAGTTGAACAATCCTAACGCGTCTCACACGAGAGGAGGAAAGGTGGTGTGAACAACAGGCGCACCTACTATTTTTAACCGAGAAAAACAATCCTAACACGTCTCACATGAGAGGAGGAAAGATGGTGTGAGGTTCAAAAACCCCTCAAATCAGCGAAAAGGTAAACGAGTCTTCAGAACTCGATAAAACGAGGTTATCTCATTCCAAGGAGGCCTTGAAGAATGAAACCCACGAAATAACCCGTCAAGGTGCCAAGTTTTAACGAATCGACATAACGCACAAATCCAAGTGACGCTTAAATTTAGTAATTTAAAAGCAAGTTTGCCAATTTTGAAAATGGGCTTAATTTGAATAATGGAACGCATTATGAAATATCAAAACATTATGAATTATCAAAACAAATAACGAAATAATGAAACAAAACATGAATTAACGGGATGAACTAATGGAACAAATTATGGTATGAAGTCACAAAACAAAAGAAAAGCACAAAACTCCCTTTATTCTTCTCTTTTCGTTTTCTTTTCCTATTTCTTCTTTTTCTTCATTATTTTTCCTCTTCTTTTCCACTTTTCCTTTTCCTTTCACTGTTGTTTTTCCGTTTTCCCTTTTTTTTTACTGTTTCTTTTTTCATTTTCTACTCTGTTTTTTTTTCTTTTTCCTTCTGTTATGGAATTGAGACCACCCAGAGGTGAAATAAGGCTGCCCAACATTGGAATAAACATAACACACAAACTGTAACACACTTGGGGCCAGCCGGGCCCAAATGAAGCACGGCTGGGCCCCAATGGAGCCGGCGGGGTCTTGATGGCAACACAGGAGCAGTGCGGTAAATCCGCAGCCCGTGGTTGTTTAAACAAAACCTAACCTTCATTTCATCCATACCCATATCTGAAAAACCTCCCTCTCTCCCTCTAAGCCCCCCATCTCTCTCTAGATTTTCCCTATTTTTGCAAAAACCCATCAATCCTCGTGATTTTTTTTTGTAAAACCTATTCACTCCTCTATATTTTGAACCGAACAAAACTTGATTTGGTTAAGCTTTGGGGTTTTTCTTGATTTTTCTTGGATTCTCACGTGTTTTCCCACACTTTTTATTTTCCCTCTTTGATTTCCCACTCCCTCTTTATTTTCTCTCTTCTAGGGCTTGGAATTTTGGGGTTTTTGGGGGTTTTCACTCAAAATCACTCGCTCACTTTTCTTCGCTTTTCTCACTTTGCTTCTTTGGCTAGTGGCGAGATCCCTATTCCTGACCCTGCCATTGGCATTAGAGTCGTCTTGGGTGGAGACATAGAGGCCGAGGATGTTCTCCCTCTCATTCTTGAGCCGGAGTTGCCTCCCCTTGCTGATAGGCCTTTTAATATGGCAACCTACCAACCCCGTACCCACACTCTGACCCCTGGTGGGATCATAAGGTTTGAGGGACTCATCCCTGGGATTGACAAGGACATCTTACTGTAGGAGCCCACCGAGTTCTTGTCTACCGATGCCTCCATAGTAAGCAACCTTTTCCTTTGTTTTGAACATATTTGAATTTTGAAAAAATCTTTCTTTCAATGCACTGCAAATACTGACAACATTCCCGCACTACAGGTGATAGCCAGGAGGATTGGCAACTACAGGTCCATTTCCGGCCCCAGGCACTGGTATGAGAGGCTCCCCGCAGAGGTTCGCACATTGGTCGACACGGCCGATTTCGGGCCTTTCTGTTCAAGTCTGGTATAGATGAGGATTAAGCCGTTTCTATATGGGGCCCTGGTGGAGAGGTGGTGGGACACCACTGACTCGTTCCATTTTTCATTGATCGGGGAGCTGACTCTGACCCCATATGACTTCTCGATGCTCACTGGCTTGCAGGTCGGGGTTGGCAACCTGATCCCTTTCGATCCTGACATGGCGCAGTGGAGGGCTGCACAGCTTTATCTTCTTGGGGCCATCCCAGAAGCTGTCGGTCCCAGGATAGTGCGATATAGTTGGTTCCTAAATCACTTCACTGACCTTCATCCAACTACCCTAGAGAAAGTTGCTTAGAACGCCCATGGGTTCCTCACGTATCTCCTCGGTACTACCCTGTTTGCGAACAGGGAAAATACCGTGGGGCTACACCTTTTGGGCGCGCTAGTGCATCTACTGCAAGTGGGGGAGTACGACTAGGGTGGCGCCAACCTGGCCACCCTGTATTGCTGTATGAGCTCTGTATCCCGCTGCAAGGCGGATTCACTCGACGGCTACTGGAGAGTTTGGGAGGTACATCTCACACTTCAATTTCTATTTGTTTTGCATTTCCTGTTTATATCTGTTCATTTGCTTACTTATTCACTTGTATTTCTCTTCTTGCAGTTGTGGGTTTACACATATTTCACTTCTCTTACTCTAGTCCCAGTAAGGCCGATTGAGTTGTCAGTATCCTGCTCCCGGTACTACAACTCTCGATTCAAGCGACGCCGGGGCGTAGACTGAGACTTCCCTTACTTTTGCTGCTTCTTTGACATTGTCACCGCCGATAGGGTAACAAAATACTGGTCTTTAAATTTTACTGCTTTTCCTGTTCCATACTACTATTCCCATACTGTTGTTTCTATGCTATTTGGACCTTTGACATCTGACACTTACTTTACATATTCTGTTCACAGGTTGACTGGTACCCTTGGGCGGGCATCCCTTAGGCGTCGAGGGTGACTTATGTTGCTGGATAGGAGGCCTCCACCATGCAGATTATTTTAGAGGGCCCTTTCGGTAGGGTATACTATTTGAGGAAGCGATTCATTCGCCAGATCCAGGGTCAAGCCGATCCTGATGTTCCACATCCTCCTCTTCCTAGTATGAGGATAGCCAACAACCTTCACGATGGGCCCTTGATCGATCACCTCATGCAGTGAGAGGATAGTGACCGGTACCATGGGGCCAACGACTTCATTGCTTTCTCATAGACCAGGGTGATGGTACATCTTACCCAGGGTGTGGTCTGTGCCATTCCTGAGGTTACTGCTGCTACTACTGAAGGTGCTCCCGCTGTTGCTCCCCTTCTCGGACTTCTTGCGATTTCGACAAAGGTTGTATACATGCGACCAGATGGAGTGATCGAGCAGATCCCCCTTAAGTACATTAAGGAAAGAGACCGCAGGTTGGTGGTTACTCCCGGAGTTAAGCAGGTACAAATTTCTCCATATTTTCTGCCCACTGTACTTTATTACTTTGTTCCACTGTACTTCATTATTTTTGCCCAAATTCTCAAGCCCTTTTACTTTTGTAGGTGTCTGCGGGGTATGTTGATGATCTCCACTTTTGTAGGTGTCTGCGGGGTATGTTGATGATCTCCTCCAAACAGTGGACCGACTGCTTCTGATGGTGCAGAAGAGGCAGACTGCTCTAGTTACCCATGGGATCGAGGTACAATTTGCCCATAGATTACTGTTATTTCCACAATCTTGCCCATAATCCTGTTAGTCTACCCATAATCCTGTTAGTCTATTTTGATTTATGTACTCTTTTCAGCTTGAGCTAGCACCAGTTGCACCTGCAGGGTGTAGACACCCCATTTTTGACCGACCTCAAGACTTGGACGTCATCGTTTGAACACTCAGTGATCATCCTTGTTCGTGTTCGTCTTGAGTTCCCGGAGGTCTCGGCTACGCGCCCTGCCTCAGGATCTCTCAACTCGACTGTTTTGTGTCTAGTTTTGCACCAAACACTTGTTGTTTTGCTTCTGAGGGTGGGAAGTAGCTTGTAGGCCATCCCCACACCTCACCGGCCATGGCTTGAGGCCACCGGCCTTGTTTCCTTGCCATCGGCCATTGGTGATGGCCGATCGGCACTATTGATGGTCGGCCGGCCATTGATTTTGGTCAATCGGCCACTTTTTCTGGCCGAGACCTTTTCTTGAGGGGGTTTAAACCTTTTGAACCCTTGGTTTTAGCCTCTTGAGGAAGCTTAAACCTTTTGAACCCTTGGTTCTAGTTTTTTGAGGAAGCTTGAACCTTTTGAACCCTCGGTTTTAACTTCTTGAGGAAGCTTGAACCTTTTGACTCTTTGTTCTAGTTTCTCCAAGAAGCTTGAACCCTTTTGTCTAGCTTCTCCAAGAAGCTTGGCCCCTTTGCCCCCTTTGCCTAGCTTCTCCAAGAAGCTTGAACCCCTTGACCCCTTTGCCTAGCTTCTCCAAGAAGCTTGAACCCCTTGACCCCTTTGCCTAGCTTCTCCAAGAAGCTTGAACCCCTTGACCCCTTTGCCTAGCTTCTCCAAGAAGCTTGAACCCCTTGACCCCTTTGCCTAGCTTCTCCAAGAAGCTTGAACCCCTTGACCCCTTTGCCTAGCTTCTCCAAGAAGCTTGAACCCCTTGACCCCTTTGCCTAGCTTCTCCAAGAAGCTTGAACCCCTTGACCCCTTTGCCTAGCTTCTCCAAGAAGCTTGAACCCCTTGACCCCTTTGCCTAGCTTCTCCAAGAAGCTTGAACCCCTTGACCCCTTTGCCTAGCTTCTCCAAGAAGCTTGAACCCCTTGACCCCTTTGCCTAGCTTCTCCAAGAAGCTTGAACCCCTTGACCCCTTTGCCTAGCTTCTCCAAGAAGCTTGAACCCCTTGACCCCTTTGCCTAGCTTCTCCAAGAAGCTTGAACCCCTTGACCCCTTTGCCTAGCTTCTCCAAGAAGCTTGAACCCCTTGACCCCTTTGCCTAGCTTCTCCAAGAAGCTTGAACCCCTTGACCCCTTTGCCTAGCTTCTCCAAGAAGCTTGAACCCCTTGACCCCTTTGCCTAGCTTCTCCAAGAAGCTTGAACCCCTTGACCCCTTTGCCTAGCTTCTCCAAGAAGCTTGAACCCCTTGACCCCTTTGCCTAGCTTCTCCAAGAAGCTTGAACCCCTTGACCCCTTTGCCTAGCTTCTCCAAGAAGCTTGAACCCCTTGACCCCTTTGCCTAGCTTCTCCAAGAAGCTTGAACCCCTTGACCCCTTTGCCTAGCTTCTCCAAGAAGCTTGAACCCCTTGACCCCTTTGCCTAGCTTCTCCAAGAAGCTTGAACCTCTTGACCCTTTTGCCTAGCTTCTCCAAGAAGCTTGAACCTCTTGACCCTTTTGCCTAGCTTCTCCAAGAAGCTTGAACCTCTTGACCCCTTTGCCTAGCTTCTCCAAGAAGCTTGAACCTCTTGACCCCTTTGCCTAGCTTCTCCAAGAAGCTTGAACCTCTTGACCCCTTTGCCTAGCTTCTCCAAGAAGCTTGAACCTCTTGACCCCTTTGCCTAGAGCTTGCACAAT